>JAHZND010000825.1:0-13295 GCA_027744115.1 Acrocyrtus sp. NNG-2020 | reverse complement strand
AGGCGATCCAAGGACGATGTACTGTGCATTTTATTTGGCTGTTTAAGGACAACAAAAGATGTGTATCCGTCGTCCGCTCGTCTGATAAACGGAAAGATATATAAGTACACTTTTTATATCTGATACTGATAGTTTCAAACCGAGGAAAAGTTAAGCTAGAAAAGAATCTCTTCTGAAAAAAAAGTTTTTAAAAATGCTGGCACGATTGGAGAAGAGAACGGTAGCCCAGATGGAATTCCATCAAGGGGAGCCAAGCTGGCTGGCACAGTCAAAAGTCAAACAGACTCTTTGGCTGGATAGCACTCTTTATATTAAAAGCACGTATATCATTATAACATATTATATTTTCTTTTGCTCTTTTACGCCTCTGCACTGAAAAAGTAATCTTGTCTTAATGCACATCTGAAGCATTTTTACAGTCACCAGAGAAGTATTAAAATTCCTCGGCCAACCGTATCTTTTACATTTAAGCTCTGAAAAAATCATCATATCAAATGACACTGCATTATTGCATTATAGAAACCAAGTCAAATGCCTTTCCTCTTTCACACTCCTTTTCATATTATTCACGGTTATACCAGGAAAAAAGATTTTTTTATTAATACGCCCCAAATAAAACACAAGTAGCATCAAATAACTTTTATTTATTCTCATTTTCATCGTCATCATCATCAGCTTCCCTTCAGCTTTCATTCTGCTTTTTCTATTCTCACAAACTACTCCACCAACTGCCCCTCTTTCACTGAATAATGAGCATCACATCACACTCTGCTTGTTTTTCCAAGTTTAATTCATAGTGTGAAAAAATCAGTTTCCTGCTGAGATCGCATCCAACACTGGAGTTTTTTTCTTAGGATTGCTATATCAATGATGATGAACTATAGAGAGACTCCCACCACCTGAGGAGTTTTCTATATTGAAGTCGGCAGCTCACTTTAAATCAAGTCAACAAGGTTATCATATAAAGCAGTTGAGAGGAGAGAGGGAGAGGGTGGGACGAAGGGGCAAGAGTCACGAAAATAGATCGATGGATATTTACAGTGTATCTATCATATGCCGTGAGTCAATACCATCCCTCATGATTGTATTAATGTCGAGCAAATTACAGCTTCTCAGCTGAAACCACCCTCAATAATATATTGTATCAGAAGAAAAAAATTGTATCTGAAAAACCACCCCCGATCATGAAAAAGACCCTACTTGTCTACAACCCGGTTTTTTTCTCTTCTCCCCTGTCGATAAATGGTCAGTATCATAAACCGATCGACTACAATGGCTTAATGCCCATCAGCCAACAGCCAACAAACAAAAATGGTCAGAGCAATTCATCGATCCAAAACACGAAAACAAGATCGAAAAATATCTCCAATGAGCTGGATGAGCTAGAATGACATGACAAACCGCAGTCAATCAACTTGGACAACGTCAACTACGAGAAAGAGGCAGACGGGAGCTGGCTATAGAAAACACTTTTCTGAACTTCGTCTGTCGATTTTGGATTATGGAGAGATGAGCAGGTTTAGCTAGTTCATGAATGAAAATATGAGGCAAAAATCTAGTTCAATTCACACCTTCACACACGAAATCCTTTTTGGTCAATGAGCCAGGCAAACTTTTTGAGTAGGTTCAGGCACCACTTTTCCGTTGGGCATTTTACCTACCCACACATGTACAAATGGTCGCATGTGGTCACTGTGGTCAGTGAACGTTTTACATGACTTCAATTTTATATGTAACATTTGCTCGGCTAATTTTTGACTCCATTCTCAGATAGAATCAATGTTAGGTTCCACAGAGGGAATTTCGGAGAGCGAGATATATATGATGAAGACGACACCGCATTCCAATTCCAGGCGGTTACCAAAATATCAGTAGAAATAAATCGATCAACACTGTCTACGCATATTACGACAACTATTTCTTTCCCTCGCCACAGTACAAGCTCTGGTGCAGTGCAGCCAGATTCCAAAAGGATTGCCTTTTAAAAAAGCTATTCTTAGAAAAAAGTACTTAGACTGAGTTGAGCCATATTTTAAAGAAAAGCTGCATCTTCCTCTCCATTCCTCTCTGTACGAAACCGTCTTAAAAATGTCAGTTGAGAGATAGTATATGGTTATTATGACGGTACAGCTTTTGATACAACTTTAGCAGCCACAGCCACTCTGGCAACTTCAAAGGACGCAGAATTTTTTTTGAGAAGTTTTAAAATAAGTTATGAAAAGGAGAGGCAAGTCAAGTCTGAATGTTGAATGGAGTGAAGGGAAAAAGATTTAAGATAACTGGCAACCCAATATGCTTGTACATCCTGAGGAATTCTTTGTATTTCGATAATTTTTACAATAATATACCTCCGCACATTCTTCATCTCACCTCTTGAGAACGTGGAGGAATCCTTGAAAAGAATGAGTTTCCATCTTCGCCATACTCAATATTATTTTAAGGTAAACTTGACGCTTTCTCGGCATTTTTCAGGAGTGAGAGGAGGAGAGTGTGATTGAAATGAAAGAAGTGGGAAAACGGTTTTGAGGCTGGTTGCTGGTTCATTATTGTTTTGTGTTGAGGATAATGCACCTTTACTCTTAAGAGTTTTAAGACAGAGCTGACACTTGGCAAGCTTTCTTTTCACAGACATTTATACAATGCACGAGAAGATGATGAGAAGCCCATTGAGGGAAAATATTGGCTGTGGCTGTGTATCTCTGCTGAGGATAATGAACCACCTCGATTTTCCTATTATTCGCCTTTTATCTTTTTTCCTGTACTTATTCCACTTTACCGACCCGACAACAACATTCAATTCCATTGAAGCCATTTATATTTTGAAAAATTAAAAGCAAATAAGATTTTGAAGGAGGAAGGTGAGAGTACTATTATCAAAAATATGATGCGATCCACCACCGCACCACCACCTCAGAAAATACCTGGGATGTCCTAAGTGTACATGACGGCTCAAACTGTGAAAGGAAGAATTTTTCTGAATGGAATTATGAATTAGAATGAAAGAAAAGAAGTGTGAGAACTTATCATCCCACTAAAGGAATGTGAATGAATGATCTGGGTCAGTACTTCCCACCATTATATCTTACATATATCCTTTCGCATTTCCCAAAAGGAATTCCTTGGTCTTTCTCAAAGTTACCAAAGTACTTTGGAGATGACAGGTTAATGAAACTTGTAGGAAGATTATGAACCTTACTGCGAAACGTGTCCATTTGAATATGCCAAAAGAAGTGTGGCGAAATGATAATGAACAGATTTTGTTTGAATGAGTGGGGTCGGTTTTAATTATGCGAGACGTCGCTGCATTCGAGACCAGACCATAAAAGCGTTCATGGGCCTTTTGATGTGATCTTCGTTTCCGGCGTTGGGACCACCAAGACCTGCTAGTCCTCCTGGAGAATCTTTCTTCGGTCCTAAGGACTTAACACCTCCCATTACGGACTGAGGACTCATGAGACCAGTGGAAGAACCGGAGGACGAACCTGTGCTTGGTGGGGTTAAATGCGAAGACGGAGTGGTGTGATGTGAATGGGAGTGATGCTGCTGTTGAAGATGATGGTGCAGAGCGGAGCTAATTCCATGATGTCCCATCAGGGAAGATGGAGGGGTTAGTCCGTGAGATGCTGCGAGTGACATGAGAGGTTCCTGTTGGCCCCATGCGGGATGAAAGGTCGTGGGAAAGACGGCTGTTGTAAGCCGAAAGGTTATCGTCACACATTTTGAAAGCTTATTTAAACTGGCGGTAACAAACAATTACTTCTAACTTTCAATCCTCTTAACTGCCGTTTTTAAGTTAACTTTTTCACAAGTCTCATTCCGACACTGGATACTGTATCATCACGTATCAGAAAATTTCTAGTGTTTGCACACTACACAAAATTGTATTCACAATGCAGATCCCTTTACTTAACTATTCAATTAAGAATTAGCTGTTGTAATGCGTCCAGGTTAATTAACCCTTTAATAACTTTTTCCAGTCTTACTTCCTTCAGCTAAATTCAATTTCAAACGCTGACTTTACTTTCGTCAAGCAATGCAAAGTAAAACCAGGGGCATTATAATACAGCCCAAGTACAACTTTTTTTCACGAACACTCAGGAAATAAAGACAAATATAGACTTTCTCCAAAAATTTCCTCTGTAAAAAATTATCCTTTCAATCAACTAACTCACACTTTTCTGTTAGGTAAAATATCGAGAAAATTTTCCCCAGTTCAAAATTTTTAACTGTCAATTTTTCAAAACACTTCAGCGCAGTTAAATGCAAATTAGGTGAAAATCAGTTTTCACTTTTAAAAAACTATATTATGCAAATAGTTTGTTTACTTTTATCCGACGCTGCTAAACCGCACTAATTTGCATACCGCGTGACTTACTTTTTTTCAGCAAAATTGTCCTTCTTTGTTGCTTTGAGTAAGCTTCACAATAAAATCGTAAAAATGTGCTTTTATCTGTGGCACAATATAATCCGGTTAAATTAATATTATTTAGTGGCAGTAAAATCTATTTTTTTCTGTGAGAGCTTTTGCTAATAGCTTGCGGGTACTGCTGGAGGTGTCGATAACACAGAAGTGTTCACAAGACTGAGCGAACAGGGAGTGAGAAAAAACATGTGCATCTGGTTAGGTTAACTGTGCACGTTTGTCCTCCTCAAATGCACTAAACGCCCGTTTGTATCTGGCCTTTTCGTCCCCCTCTGTTGGCTCTGTTCCTTCTTTTTTCCCTATTCTATCCGCTCGCTATACACTCTCTGAATGATACGATGATGCGAGCAAAGCAAAGGCAATAATGCTCCTGTGTTATTATGCTTCATGCTCCATTCTACCTTCTCTGTTCTGATTGTTAACAAATTTTTAGGTATGGAATAAACACGTAAACCTTCTCTGTTTTAGGTAGCCCTTCTGCCTTCTACTTCCATAATCCAGTCCATATCCTTCTCCTCCTGTAATAAACCATTTGAAATTTGTACAGAAAATAATACCAATAAGTAATAATACCAAATGCCAATACACCAAGTTTATTATTCGCCTTAGCTCTGTCGCTATTTCCCATGGAGTGTGTTACCTGCGAAAAGCAACATATCTTAACATGCCATAATGAACAGGAGAAACCAGGCGCATTGTTTCGTGGAGCTATGAGCTTCCTCTGTTTTCTTGTCGTACAATGAGTGTAATACCTCCGCCGGATGGAGGGGAAGGACTTGGAGCTCTACTCTGGAGTGTTTTCTTCGCCTTTTCTCATTGGACATACTTTGCCATGTCCTTCCTCCTTTCTTCGTGCTCATATCATGTCATGAATAAGTACGATCAGGATATGTTCGTGATCCCCTTATATTTTGGTATTGTTTTTTTCCTCAGTTTCTTCGGGCTTACGTGAGCAAACAATAAAATGTGGTGCGTGATATACTTCACGACTACACAGCTACAGCTTAAAACTTGCAAAGGAAAAAAATGGGTAGAATGCTAGAATGCAGTAACGGATATTTCGTATAGACACCTTTTACAGAAAAAATCTCGGGTGGGGAAAAAGGATTGTCACGCTGTCTAGTCCATTTTCGAATGGTATTAGGGAATTTCCTTACTGAATTGTGCATGTTCTTTGTCTTTTTAAGCCTAGAATATTTTAAGAAAGGGTCTTACTTAATTTTTTCAAAGGAGCTTTGTTTTAACCACTGCAAAATTACTTTTTGTGGAAGAAAGGGTTTCTTAAAAATTGGCTTACGTGACATGTTTCAAGTCTCTCCCTTAGAAAAATAAAGCAATCTTTGTTTTTCATTTTAATGCTCTCATTATATAAGTATATTACGTTATTACGGTAATTAGGCTGGAATTTAGGGTTTTAGAATGAGATACGGTTTTAATCATTTTCATGAAATTACTTTTTTTAGCTCGCTCTTCCGTAATTCTTTTTTCTCTTTTGAATTCAACACTGAGGCTGTCTATTTGAGCTATTTGGTAAATTGTTTATATGTACCCAATGACACGCTACAGCATTTTGGTTTCATTTTAACAGAAACATTTTCTGTACACGTATTCACTATTTCTATATAAAAAAGCGACAGTTTTAAAAAGAAAATTGCTCTTTTTAGCCGATTCATACATGAATAGCAAAAACAGATCCATTTTCACTTCCTTGTCTCATTATTGCATTCTTGGTTTACCGAGGGTGGGTTGTTGCACAGCTTAATGTCGTGGGTGACAATCCCTCTTTAAATTTTTCAAAGGGAGTGATGCCATACGGAATTTATTTTTTGAATCCCTGGCGTAATAAAAGCATGAATAATTAATGCCCCAATACAGGTAGAGTCTTTGAAAGTCTCTGGAATAATAAAAAATTCCAATCAATTGTCTCATGAATTTTTCATCTTATTGTCGAAACAGCACTTTTACGTAACATATTCAGCACAAGTCAGATTGAAACGTTGGTGCTAAATGGAAAAAATCGCAGCTCACCAGAAATTTTTCTATTGACTTCCTACATCACAATGAAATGGCATGTGCACTTAATACATTCTGCTTCATTGTAAATAAATAATTCGCATTGAAATCTCATTAAATTTCAATCGCCACATTTTGTAGTATTCTCTCTAACTCATTGTGAAAGCGTTTTTTTTCAGATAATTTTAATTCAGCGTCTTCATTATAATATAAGGCAGTAAAATGAATGCCGCTGCAACCAGCCTTGAAAGCACAAAAGTTTTTCAAATAAAAATTCTGCTTTTACCCTTGACGGTAACCACAAAATAGGATTTTTAAATAAGGAAAAATAATACTGTACAGAAGAAGAACACGCACGCTAATTGTGCATTTGTAAATGCCTCAGCGTCATTCCTCTATACGCTTTCCACAAAAATGCCAACAACGCCATACACCATATGGCAATCAAGCATTTTTATTTCAAAAAAACATTCTTCTCCAAACAATAGTGTTCCACAGTTGCGTTTTCACTAGAATAAAAAATTCTTTTCTTCCTACACTATTTTAAATAAGAATAATGTGCAAAGCGACATTGACAGCAAAAAATCTGTTTTTGACAGTCTTACATGAAACAGGTGCTCAGAGCTCATCATCACATATCACATCGCTTGCTTTGGTATTCATGTATGACTGCCATTGTCATTTGTGATTATGTCTGTTTGCATAAGTTTATTCAGTTTTTTAGCATCCCTTCTTCCTATTCTCTTTCTAATATGAACTCCCTTGCCACAGCCTACTTTATACACTTCCCAGAGCTTCCGCAAAAAACGAGCTTACACAAAAATTATTTTGGTACTTGATGCTATGCCATAGCCTATATTAATACATTTTTTAAAATACATGGTACAAAATCTTCTATTCTTTATACACTTTCCAGAGCTTCCGCAAAAAACGAGCTTACACAAAAATTATTTTGGTACTTGATGCTATGCCATAGCCTATATTAATACATTTTTTAAAATACATGGTACAAAATCTTCTATTCTGTCTAATTGTAATTACAATGATAAAATCATTTTGTATTCCATTCCTTATCCAATTCATCATTTTAATGATTTCACAACTTGTGAATCACAAGGGTTTTTAATGTATAAGTTTCTCGGAATTGATTTTCTACTGTGGCCTAAAATAAAAAATATATGAGGTGTTGAAAGCACCTCTTCAAATGGTACAAGGAAATGTAATTAAGCTGTTCATTTCAATCGATATAATATACAATTCGAATTTAATAAAAATCATTTGATCACAAGTCATGCTAATTATTAGTACATTTATGAAACCTGCAGCTATTACACAGAAGGACTTAAAATAATCCGAAAGAAAATCAAGGAATTAGCAAATGGACTTCTTATCCCATGACTTAACTTTAGATTAATTTCCTATGAGAAAACAATGCAATTGACAGACATCTTTAGAATAGATTAGTAAATATTTTTCTAAAAAATAGTTTAACGTCGTGTTAGTGCTAAAAATCGTTTTCTATTGCAAACTTTTTCTCTTGCCCTTTAGCTATTCACCTCTCACTACTACCTTCTAATAAAGCAAGATGTGTATGATATGGCTTGATTATTACATCGCCTCTTTTCGCAAAAAATTGAATTTAGGAAGGGGTAGAATGGCGATGATGTGCAGAAAATGTATTATATATTGTACATAAAGGAGAATAGGATATCACACTCTATGCAGTCCATTCTCTAGGCATCTTTTTTTCTTCAGATCGGTTACGCTCCTGCAATAAAAAAAGAACAAGTTTGCCCAGCACATTAAAGCTTAGTCTCTGCACTAGTGAGACACATTTTATGCTAGGCATATAACCGCAGGTATTTTCTATTCACACTTGCGACTCTCGCGAAAAAAATATATTATGTGGCTATTATCGGCGTGAAGAGCATATCTGCTATCTCTCCTTACACTTGGTATGAAAAGGAGCATAATAAAAATGACGCAAAGGGCCACAACACCACACCAGCCCACCAATTTAATAGATAACTATGAGATCGTATAATGATAATAATAATGATAAAAAAATGTATTAAAAAAGCTGTATCAAGAACAGAAAGGAGATACAGTGTGTATGTGGACAATAAAAAAAGAGAGCATTGTGAGGGAAATCTATTCGTTGGGAGAATGAGCAGCAACACCAGCGGAATACAATAAAATACTGAAAGACGCATTCATAAGCCTCTCCACTCACTTCTTGTCTGCGGCTGGCAAAGCGTACATATACGCAAATATGTGTAACAATTCCTTCCTTTGTTAGTCCACAAGAAGGAGAAAAAAATGAGAGAAAGGAAAGAAAAAAACTACGAGGACAAAACAGAAGAAGAAGAAGGAGTAAGAAAAAAAGAGAAAAAAAGAGCATGTTATGCTATAATAGTGTTGCGTGAGTGGTTGTGCAAGAAAGTGGACGGACGGGGAGAGACAAGCCCCCTGATTTTAGTTGGAAGCCAATGACAGCCCCACCCGAGTACAAAAGGCGTACACAGGCTTTGTACTAGTGCAACCAGATTGGTTCCACATCGAGATTCTCACTCTTCTACTACATCATCATCATCAGTATCAAGCAAATATTGCATATGAGAGTATGTGTTTAAAAAAATGTGGGGATATGCTTTGCCTCTTTGCCTCTCTTTCCACTCTGCATTCTTTCCGTGATATTGTTTTTAACACGAAAGTACTGATGCCAACTTTATAATGCTGTTGTAATCACGTAAAAAGGTATGGAGTAGAGAGGAGAGCACGAGAATAGAGACGAGGGAGAGAGAGAAGTCGTTAAGCTCAAGTAGTTGTGTTTCGAGTTGCAACTTGTAACATCATCATATCAGCATCACCACCGTCAACGCTAATCTTTACGTCTCTCATCAAAATGTAAAAAAAAGTCGTAGTCCTGTGAGCATAGCTATTTTTTTACATCCTTTCTAGGTAGATTCAGCACCAGAGTAAAGCACGAAAATGATGAAATATGGGAAAGCGAAAATATTTTAGATGCTTTCCTCTCGCTAAAATTCTAGTCTGGTAAAGCAAGCAAAATGAAGACTTTTCCTTACTAGATACTTCCATTATTTCATGTAGCTGGAAACTGAGTTATTACTTTCATCTCGGAAGAGCTTCTCCATAATTTACTATTGTTCATTGTTCACATGCTCCTGATACTTCGGAAAATTTTTGGGTGATCATGATGATCACGTTGTTTGCCACGTCTACTATAGCATTTCTGGAGTAAAAAGGTAGGTGAAGCGGATACATGGAAAAGTAATCTTCCGGATATGGGTGGTGCGTACAAAAAAATTTTTTAGCGGGAGGCACATGGATATATAGAAATAGATGCAGGGAGGTAGGCATTTCTTCACCGTATAAAACTTTATTAAATTTGCTTTGCATGATTTACAAGTTTCCGGTTCGGTGGTGTTAGTTGTTGATCGTGATAATGATGCAATATATCATATAGCACACCTTTCGGTGCAGGATTTGTCACTTTTTCTTATATGAAGTCGTCACAATAATCAAGCCTGCAGCTTTACCGGATTTACCTTCCTTTCCGTGGCACATGAGAACATTGTAGCACACAAAACACTGCCTTCATTTCACACTGATGAACTTATCCAACTAGATATTTCGCTGACTTTGCTTTCGCCTCGCTAGTTCTTCGTTATCAATAGCTGACTTTTATACAAAAAATGTTTTATTAAAAAAAGTATTCTCCATTGTCTGTCAGCTCCAGCGCTCGTAACAAGTTTTACTTACTTCGTGAATACATATATACTGTGTATTGCGGAGAATAGAAATGTCAAACGACAAACTTCGGGAAAGCTGATTTTTATATGATTGAGGAAAAACTTTTTTTGCTTTTACATTATAATACATCACATGAGCGCGTTTTGTTACGTAAGAAATATTTTTTCGACTTCTTTTTTCAGAGGAAACTTGTTCTTGGAAAATAAAGGAAATACAAACATTCTTCTCGCTCCAGTTTTTAGACTAATTTTGTCACTTGTGCTGCTTGAGCTTCAATAAATTATTTCATAATCAATTTTCTGATCACTGCCTTGAATAAATCTGTGTTCACTGAACACTGTTCAGTATCCTCATGGAAGTACATACACGACTATGGGAAGTATCTAATTACTTACTGCTTTATGGGTGACTGAGACCGATCAAAAAGGAGACTACAGATATCTCATATGAGTACTTTCATGATCTTTCAGATCAGCACACACAGATCATGGACTGAAAATCTAGCTTGTCACTAGATATCACACACGTCTATCAATGCTATTCTGAAAGCTTTTATGTTTAATTTAAATGGCGATGATTAGTTAAATTTTGTGTCTTCAAACCCTTACATGAGTAGATGCAGATGAGTTGCCCACAGTTGAAGTTGTATAATATTAGGTAGCTTTTACAAAGCTGGCAAACGTAGATATTTACTAATAGTAGCTTGATAAGCCTCTTGAGTTGAGTCTTGTGAAATCATTTTTATTTTTACGATCAAAATCTAGTCAGGTGGAGATGACCAATATGTAAGATTGCATTTATTAACTGTCTACGTAATAATAGAAATTAGACAGATTTTTAAAAAATTGTAAGTCAAACCAAAACACTTTCCTCAACAATGAAAAGGAGTAGTGGCTGTACTCTGAACTTTCCTATTTTGAAATAAAACTGCCCTCTGACTAAACTTACATTGGAGCAGCATTTTAAAATTCCTTTGACCATACAAGAATAGCTGTCACGGTGGATTGCTGCTGTTGAAAAATCAGAGGCAACTGAACTAAACTTTAAATGCTCTAACTCCTTTAAAAGTCAAAAACTCATAATGGAATAAAAAAGCCTCTAAAGCCATATTTTTTAAGAATACACAATATTCTCTAACAATTTTAGAAAGAATGTGCCAGAAAAAAAATACAATGCCAAACCTTATTCTGGATTTGAAAGGTAACGTCTAAAAATGCTGCTCTATAAATACATTAATTTTTTTATTCAAGATAAATTGTTTATTCAACTTGAGAGATGTTTATAATGGATTATTATAAATATCCCTTGTTTGGATGGTTGAATCCGTCTATTGTGCCAATGTCATGAAGATGATCGTGATTAAGCAGATATAAAAATTGTACACAAGGGCTTACATACTTTTTTTCAGAAAAGAAATAAAAGTACACACACAAAGGAAAGATTTTTTTCAGAAATGGTTTAAGCATGTCATGTCTCTGTTGTGTAGGAAAAAAGTCTTAAGAGGGATTCAGCAGTCAAAGAGAAGGTATGAAATGAAGAAAATGCAATAATGTAACATGTGTGCGTTTTGTGGGCAGGTATATGGATACGTTGTTGAATTGTACTCAACTCTCTTAAACTGCATTTCATAATATAATGGCTCTTTACTCAGTTTCATTTTTACTCATTCGTTTTATTCCCCACTCTCTCTGTTGTGATAAGTTGGACAGAGAAAGATTGGAATAAATACAAGTTGCATTTGGTGGTCATCGTCATTGTCAAGTTTTATTTCAAAAAAAATTCTCAGAGAATCGGTAAGTAGGTCATCGTCATTGTGGATATATTTTAGCCGAAGTGCCAAGAGTTATATTTTTTTAATTGGAATTCCAACTAGATATTCTTCCCAACGGTAAATCTTTATCATTAGAATGCATTTTCAATTCATTAAGGCAATTTCACATAATTCCCTGCTTAAATACCTACACACATTCAGCTTGATCATTTGTCGATTTCAAATAAGAATCTACTCATAATTCAAAGATAGGCCTTTGCTGATTTGATTAGGTTCAGCAAGCCTTGGCAGCCTAGTTTCACACTTTCCGCATTTAAACGTTTCACAATGATTGACGATGCTAAACTGTAAACGGTAAAAGCAAACACGAATCTACAACCCTTGTTCATTACGGAGGCAATGAATTCAGCAGCAAAATTTACATAATTAGTCTCATCTCATTCAACTTTCTCGCAGCCACCTAGGCTTTCACTTCCACCTTATCGTAGTCTGTGCAACAGCCTGAACTGTCCACTGACATACCAAGCTCATTTTAACCCTACTCTACATCTAAACTTAATTATTGTTTTATGCGTAAAAATATAAATTGTTTGCGACGTTTTACTTCAAAAATACTTCGGTCCTTTTTACCTGCTTACCCACTGCTAATTTACAATTGCAATATGAATTAGCTATATAAAATAGCACATGGGTTTAATTACAGTATATCTGTAATAGCTCCACATGAAATCCTAACCTTAATATCTCATGCTAACATCTTAAGTCTTATGTATTTAACCTCGGTAGTTAAAAGTTGCTGGATGGCTCTGTATATTATACATTGTATTGTACCTATTATAATCACAATCTGTCATATATGTACCGATACCGATACAACATTGAAGGAGGAGGTATTGAAGTCGCCTCACTCACGCACTTGTATATGACAGTGAGAGGATAACACAATAATGCAGCTCACTATATTTCACGTCATCCAAATTCTACTATGCTCCACGAAAAAGATTCACTCCTCTTTTCACTCCTTTTATAACAGTAATTATACCGAGGATGTAATGTTAATAATCGAGAACTCATAATTGTCATTGAAAAGTCAACAGAAAAGAGCTCTGAATGAAACCGATAAGAATAGGAGAAAGAAGAGCCTTACAATCGCAATTAAAAAGAAAGAAGCCAGAATGACAGGAGAATGCATAATTGTTTGATAGCTTGTACAATTTCTGACACAAAAAATATGGCTATACTTCACCTGACTCAGAAAAAATATATTACACTCGTCTGTCTGGCAGATTCAAAAAAAAGATTTTTTTTTACTAT
>JAHZND010000824.1:0-29266 GCA_027744115.1 Acrocyrtus sp. NNG-2020 | reverse complement strand
GCTATGTATTGTATTTTGATACACTGTTTTCTTCTACGAACTTTTTCAAGAATGATGTGATACAATTTGAGGAGTATTGTTGGCACTGATATTGCTTAGGTATGGATAAAAAAGTACGGAGATTGACGCAACAATGTCCCTCTTTCATGATATGGATGCTATACTGCTCAAGGGCAAACAAAAGCCGCGATCATCTATGTTGCCATCAGCTAGCACAATTCAATGGTTTTAAAAGAGAGTTTATACCGCTGAATGAAATTGGAATACCCACACCATTTGAAACTTCCACGATATCATTATGCGTCATCATTTCTGATATTCTGATACCGAAGGTTGTATATTTTACATGTGAAAGATTCCAAGAAAAGAGCAATAAAAATAAGCGCAAGCGGTCAGAGGACGTCCTCTAGATGAGATTTTGCTTAAGTCACTACTATAGTCATTAGCATTGGAATTACCGCAGCTGTGTCCGTGACAGTGACAAAGTATAAATTACTGGATTGCACTTTTCCTTCGTGGAAGCAATCTAATTGGTTTCAGGAAAACCATGAAATGACCCGAAAACAAAATTAAGTGTCTCTACTTACCCCATGTGGATTAAAATGACCTCCGGTGGACATGCACGGACTGTCCCCACGAATGTCCCCACTTTCGTGAACATGGAAACCATGCTGTCCCTCGGGATTCAGCTTAGTAATTGTCCCCGTGATCCTCACGGGAGCGTCTGCGGTTTCCTGGTTAAGTTCCAGAACGCCAGAAACTCCACTCACTTGGTTTCCAACGTTGAGGAGAGCAACTGCCCTAAACGGACCACTGTTGGTGGAGCTCTGGAAATCATTTGAGACTTGTAGTTGCCACGAAATCCTTTGAAAATATGGAAAATCTACAAATAAGTTTTTAACAATTACCAATTCCGCTGATGATCCTGCTCCACCGACACTGACACTTACGACCGCAGCAACAATGCCAAGAACAATGGCGGAGATGACCCCGATCATTACCATGGTCTTCATTTTCATCCCCAAAAGCCGCTTCTTGATTCTAGATAAATATGAGAGATCCACCGTGGCTGTCGTTCTGAATCACTCGACGGTTACTTTTTAAATGAGCCTCCTTCCACAGCTGTGTTTAAATAGAGTGCCGAGTGTCTTTAGAAGCCACAAAAATATACAAACTTTTTTCGTATGCTTCCTTTCGCGTGCTTAATAGTGCTGACTAGGCGAACTACTCAGGCTGAATAACAATATATCAGTGCTAAAAAAACTATGAAGGGGGTGCATTCCCAACTCCCATGTTTGCATGAAACATGATGATCCGGTTGTTGTTAGGAGCGTACGTAATTTTTGTGGAGTGTTGGGGAGTAGTTAGTGGTAGTAGCATTTTTAAGCTTTTTTAACTGCTCATACCACGGCCAGCCAGCCTTGGTTTGCAGAATGCGTTTATTTTCCATCATGTTTCAACAAAAGCACGCTTGTATTACGTGTCTTCACTCTGCACTCGGCATTTGCAGCAGCATTATAGAGTTTGCGTTGCATGTGTCCTACAACTTTGACTTGATATACCTAAGCATGGACATGGATTGCTCATCCTTGGGCTGCAATCGCTGCGTCGATGCTGCCTTGTGAGTTTACGAAAACAATTCAAAAGAATACTAATATATGATGACTGCCTACCTTTTGGCTTATGATTTATAGCCACAATAATCAGACTGAATCTCTAATGTTATGCACTATAAAACTGAATCTAATTCATAAACCATTTTCATCTCATCATCAGGCCGCTTTTTGTCATTAATAAACAAATAGCAACTTTATTTGCTATATTAACAATAAGTAAAGATTACACAATGAAATGTGACCTACTAACGGAATTTACAACGAACAATAACCGATAACTGCTACAAGTGCTACAAGTCAGTAGATCAGCAGTGTTTACTTAAAAGCTGTTATGTCCGTTTATATGTAGGCATATCGCAAATAAATGCTAGCAATTAATCGGAAATAGATTATTTATATTTCAGTAGTACATACATTATCTATGAATGATGAATGTTAACTCAGCACTGATTTGTTCAAATAAAAGAAAATTTACAGAAATCCACAAGCAGTCGAGTCGATGTTTTGGCATGTGAGCATGATTATGATTGAGCATGCAGCGCAGCGCAACGTAGTAGTGTGGAGTTAAGAGATGCCGGAAAGATTCTTACCTGGTAACATAAAAGCCTTCCACTTCTATCCACAATAAAAATCAGGAGTACCATACCTATAAACAAAAAGTTGTTTCTGTGTACTGGAACTGGAAATATGTTTGCATTTCCATGAAACATTGTTGCATGTTAATCGTTTCATTTTCATTTTTATATAAGTTTATGATAAGTAAGGCGTATTTTAATTTAGAATTAAGTAGGGTTAAAAATATTAGTTTCCGACATCTGATAAAGATAAGTATTTTTTTTAAAATGAATAGCTTGAGTATGATTTTGCAAATAACAGTTTCATACTCGCTTTATTCAACATTAGCTGTGCCCTGTACTGTTGCTCTTTATGTATACAAAAATAAATATGACAGTCTAAAAGTTCAAACTGCTCTATGACTATTATTAGCTTGAAGGTAGTGATTATCAGGATGCATTGCTTGATTGGAAGGTATTGTAGTTCTTAATTGTAAATAAAATTCAGAACGATTTTTACAACATGTGCCACAGCTTATTTTGGTAATCCATCAACAAGCGTTTCATAAATTCGAACATGTATACTATTCCATTCCGCAGAGCCAGTCACGAAGTGAGGCATGTATTCTAGATACGTAGGTGGTAGTCTCGAATATAGATGAGCCTTGTCTGTGACAAAACGGCCAGAATTAAACGTTTGAAGCCGTGTGAGCTAGGCTTCCTATTTAGGATCGAAATTCAAAGTTAGAACAACTATAGTAAGGGCACTCTATACAAAATCTACCACTTTTATTGAATACCAATAATAAAACTGTCTATAATTAAAACAGAATCAATGAAATAAAATGAAAATGTATTGGGTATTACATATAATAAAAATTATAAACAAGTAAAATCATTAAAGGATAAAAATTATTACGGAAGTACTTTTTTTAAATGCATGTTATGATGTTACACACCGGGCATCATAACATACCCGCCTTTCCATTTTATTATTTGTATTGTTGCATGTGCATAGCATATTATAGCTTTGTACATTTTCACTTTTTACATTCTTGTCGTGACTGGAGTAGTAGTATTTTTATACAACGTCCCACTACTTTCATACCTGTCATGATACGTTCCCTTTCTCATAATACAGCCAACTGCAGCAATCCCTACGAGCAAGAAGACCATGTCAATCCCCAAAAATGCCAAAAACGCTTGACCAGTATGATTGTAGTAGCCAGTAGTCCCAAACAGTCCACGAAGCAAGCCGTTGTATGCCAAGTTGTAATTATATCCGTTATATCCGTTATATCCGTTATATCCACTGTATCCATTTAGCCTGCCGTTTCCGTTGGGCCCAATGAATCCGTAGTTTGCATCATAATACGCTGCATTAGCAGGGTACAAGTATAGGTACACTTCATAGTAAAATCCTAATGTAAAACAGACCAGTGCTCCAATCAGCATTATCACGTGTAGAACTATCCATCCGGCGGATATTCCTTTGTGCTAGAGCAGAAAATTTAATTAATTAATCATGTAATTAGCCCGCCAAACAAAAAATCGATGGCGGTTGGCCATGAAAATATAAAATACTTTTTAAAAATTTAAAGGCGTATGCTTTATATGAGTTTACTCGAGTCACACAGCAAAGGGCAAATGAGCCAAGAAACTGGAAAGCTCCTATTGCAACACCAACTGAAGCAATGGCTATAATTGGGTCGAACTGGTAGCCAAATAAATTGTAGGACACATTGTTATAGTCCGTTCCCCTGTATGGAGGATATCCATCGTAGAGAAGTCCCGGATTTTGGTAGCTGACTACCTGAATTAAGAAAACAATTGAAGCCAGCAAAAGCCCTAGTCCAACAATCTAAATAAATGAACAAAAATTAATAAAAATTTAATTAAAAATCGTAGTAGATCTTAGATCTATGTAGGCACACCTATATTTTTAAGAAGTCTGTTTCAACTTACCCCGGAAAACACGCCCAGGATTCTTGCAGCGTTTCCATTGTTCATTTTTTAAGTGAGGTCTGTAATTTTTTGTCAGAAATTAAGTAAAAAGAGAGCTCTTTAGGTAGTGAAAAAGCCCTTGACGGAATTTCTTGGAGAGAGACAAATACAGAGCTGTGATCATCCACACCTCGTCTTACATTATGTGACCTACGAGAAAGCACCCAGATTGTGTCAAGCGATTAGCAAAGTATTAAAGAAACTATTTGGCTCTTCCAAATGAATCTCATTTAGACCAAAAACACGTTTAGTCTCTTAGTCATGATGCTACGCAATGAGTGCATTTTAAAACGTAGGACTGATTTCATATCACTTGCTTTTCGTCACTGTCTTATTATCACCATTACAAATTCATATCCTATCGCGGTATTCCACACTTACCTAACCAAAATGCGTTTTTTCTACTCCACCAAAGCAAACAATTAAGAGAAATATTAGAGCTATTACGATGAGGATGGTGATGACTGGTGACGATCATGACTGCAAAGGTAGAAGCTAGCAAATAGCAATGAACATTCATTTTATAAAGCGTGTTTTTTGTGCTTCAGTGTTTCATACAAACAGAACCTTTTTTCCTTTTCCGCTAGTGTAGTGGATATGACATAAGTTAGGTTATATTTTTAATTGTCTTTTAAATAATGTCATTTATACACAGAAAGGGCGAAGAAAAAGGTTTGCAGAGATCATTTTTATGATCTATAAAATAGGCATGTGCGTTTGGATGGTGGCATGTTGAAAGAAAGGGCTCGTAAAATGCGTACACATTTTTTGAAAAATATAATAAATGAAAGATCAGCAGAAAGATTTTATAATGCTCACGATTTGACTTGTGACATGCATGAATAGGTTTCGTAACTTAAAGGTAAAACAGAGTTAGAATGAGTAAAAATTTAAACATTTCGGTCTCTGTAACATAAATTACCTTTGGAATAGAAAATTGGAAAATCCCTACTCAAATTATGACTAAGGCCATAAGGATATGACAGAAGTCAGCCAATGCTAACATTTACAATACGTAAAACTTCTCAGAATATCATTTATTACAGCACTAATATCTAAGAAAAAAAATTTTTGGAGGAATAACGTAGAAATTGTTGACTAAAATAATTAGCACTAGAAGACTTACCTATTTAATAAAAATAAAGATGGGAAGTACAAGGTCAAGCATTTGATAATGCTACTTTTTCATGACCACATTTATAATCCTGTCGTATGTTCTGCAAGGTGGAATTTTAACACAGGAACCTAACCTACTGAAAGGGCCCTGAGTTGTTGGGATAATCTCAAACAAACAGTTTTTAAGTCAGCAATTAAACAAAAGTAAACTAAAAGTTTGCAGGGTCAAAAAGTTCCTTGTATCATTCAGCAAGTAGCAAATTACTGGGTTATGGTTGGTGAGAAATTTTCGTAAGGTGCATTTTTCCTTGGANAACCTACTGAAAGGGCCCTGAGTTGTTGGGATAATCTCAAACAAACAGTTTTTAAGTCAGCAATTAAACAAAAGTAAACTAAAAGTTTGCAGGGTCAAAAAGTTCCTTGTATCATTCAGCAAGTAGCAAATTACTGGGTTATGGTTGGTGAGAAATTTTCGTAAGGTGCATTTTTCCTTGGACTTGGACTCATAATATGTTAGTCGTGCAGTACCTTTCTTTCTAGATTACATTTTGAAGTACGTATTACATATACGTACTAATTGTAAAAGTAGTCATGCCTAAATAATCCACTGTTTTGAAAGCGTAGAAACTGCAGGCAGTAATGTTGTAACAGAATATTCCACTCCAGAAAGAGGTTTCGGTCTGTAGTTGCCTTCGATCATTTGATCATAACTCATTTTTTGTCTTGGCCAAGGATTGTATCGTTTAGGGTCATTGTAGTCCAAATGGGAGTCAACTGGATTCTTCTCATGAGTAAAAATGACATCGCGAAGCTTCTGTGTACGGTATCGTTTCCAGTAACAGGGCTCCGGCATATCAGTTGGTCTTGAAATCCCGAATATTCGACCAGATGAAGAAGTGGTCAAAGCTGGATTCCCTGAGTAGCTGAAGAAGTTGAAAACAGCAAATTTTTAATAAAAAGCTTTAATGAAGTTAAAAAATAAAATTATGTAAACTTTACACCCGATATTTTCTCATTTGCCCACCTTTGTCTATACTCGCTACAATAATGTTGAGGGGAAGTAGCTTCAGAGCACGAAGTCAGAAATTCTCTGTAAGGATCCTCAATCAAAAGGTTGCGTAAGTAGTACTTTTCAAATTTCCTAAAAGAGTTAAAAGCAAACTTTTATTGCAGCAACTAAAAGATTTACCATTAAGATACAGTTGGACTATGGATGACATAATTCTACTAACGTATCGAACAAATCTGGCTTCCAATGAATTGGATCGATTGGCTTCTTCATGGGCGGAAATAGAGAGTTTCGTGATGACGATGGTGCTGTAGTTAGTCTTTGTACTCCACATGGAGATTCATCAACGTTCTCTCCAAGATTGGCAATCTCTAAATTATCTACTTCGATAACATTGTCAATTCCTTTTCTTTCTGAAAGAGATTCTCGTGCTCCTGAAAGAGCTTGTTTCAACACAAAATACATTAATTAAATACAGTTCAAATTTCAAATACAGTTTTAGCATTTTTACTAAAATATAATGCCAATGTTTTTGTGTAATCTTAATCTTACATGGATCCTGCATAAGGATCTGATAATGCGCTGTAGCAGGGTCAAGTATGCACTTGTGGGAGAATCTCCGTGTGTCATCAGAAAGCTGCTTTTCAAATTTACGATTTCCACCAAAACTTACGGATGCAGCTTGTTTCTGATTAGAGACCTTTGGATACTGAACCAATCCTTTTTCATTTGGATCAAACCCCCCATAAGCATTTTTAACTGCAAACAAAAGTAATATACCTATTAGGGAGCTTGTTGTGAAACATTTTTTTTTTAAAGAAAACGCTTTTAAAAAGTTAAAAAACAAATTGAATTATACCCTTGTTAGCGTTTGGATCAAATCTGATAAGTGCCATTACTAATTAGCAAAGGCACGGATTTTTGCTAGGCTTTTTTGATAGTTCCTATGCAATGCACTCCTTTCTGTCAATTTATGAAACAAATGTATCTTAAGCTAATCTGACAAACTTCCCACTTCCTGTTTCCTTAAAACTTACTGACAAGTCGAAAACTTCTACATAATAATATGCATAACGCCTACCTATGTCAACTCTACTGGGGCTGGGCTTATTAGTTCCAGCTTGGTCGATATTTGATGCTCTGAGACATTCACATAGGTATTATGTATTTAGTACCCGTGTACAATGAAAGATCGAAGCAGAATCTTTTATTGTGCTGGATTTTTCTGCTCAGGTAAAATTACGAAAATAATTATAAAAAATTTTAAGGTTTATTGCTTGTTCATTTGTCTACTCTATCTCTGGTCATGACACTGAATTTGGCGAATTTGAGGAGGTATGAAAGGACAATAAACCAGCTATTATTATTACAAGAGTTTCTCTCATTTTAATAACTCGTGATTATGATCATGATCAATATGTGACAGCATTTTGGTTGATCTAAAGTGTACACTGATAACCTTAAATTCGCAAATTGATCAGCATCAGCAATAAAATGTCAATACTGAAAAAAGTGTTCGATATGATTCAAATCTTTTCAGAATAATAAATTACTTCTCCAGACATCATGATCAAGTGATTTATGTATTTCATCACAACATGAAAATGTATGTTTCAGAAATCTAAACTGTCATAAATAAATAAAATACATAATCAATCAAATGTACATAGCAAAATAAGCTATGCTATAATGCAGCGCTTTGCAATTCTGGAATGTATTTCATTTTTAATACAAAGGAATGGAAATAAGTTGGATATTATAGTACTGCTCCATGCATTCACGAAGCAACGGACGGCCGAATCAGGGATGATATAATATTATTTGCGAATAGGTATGTATTCTTCTTTTGCTATAAACTCATCTAATTTGTATCAACAGGGGAGAGGAGGATGAAATTTCTTTCAACTTCCACTTTTTCTGTTTGCAAGCCACTTGAAAAACTTCAGTTTATGTTTGGCATTAGCATCACTTCATATCAAGGGTAGGATATTTTTTGCAATGCGTGTATTCGCGAGGTAATGTGTGCAAAAAATGTGCAAATTCATACGTTTAGCTTGACTCACTCACTCGCTTGACATTGATATTTCGGTGTTATTGCTCCATGCATACCATACTTACAAAGTTGCACAGATTTTGAGATCACAGGGGGGCGGGTAGCTTGTGGGGCTTCAAAAGTTTCATACTGGAAAGAAATTGAGAAATAGAAAAACCAAAAAAAACGACATCCTTTTTTGAATACATCCTCATATTCCTCATCCTACACATTTACTCCTTGCCCTGTCATCTCAACTCCTGGACTAGCAGCGAGTTTCTAGCTTCTCGTATGTTCTTTGCTTTACTCCAAATAAGAGCTATAGCGGAGAACGGAGCAAAATGATATTTCTCTCCATTTCTCCAGTCCAGTCCAGTGGCTCAGACTTCAGACATGGTAACAGCTCTTGCTTTTGTGGTTTGTATTGTAGCCAGCTCCAGATTGTTCAGCTCAGCTGCAATATATTTTAGCAGTGGAATGGGAATGTTTACTACGTGAGTGTCTCTTGGTGGGCTGGAACATTGGGCATTGGCACTTGGCACACACGTAGTGAATTAGCATCAGCATAAAAAATCTGTATTCTGACTGTGTTTTGTACGTGCAAATTTTTTTGGAGTAGAAAGAAGTGCTTCTGCTGGAAGTGCTGGAGAACTGGAATAATGCTAAAAAGTAGTTTTTCTCGGTACTGGTCTGCTGTTAAGTAATTACTTTGCTGGTGCAGGCTGCAAATAATGACGGTGCAGAGTGCATGATAGTTGAATGAAAGCATGCTAATTTGATCGGCACGGCAGCAGAGAGATTATAACAATTTTGGGATTCACCTTTTTGCCATATAAGAATAAGAATCTTCCAACGTTCCGATTTATATGACAGTGAAATTATAAAGCAGCTGCAGTCGGTGGTGCTGGTGTTATCTCTTAATTTGCGAGTTATCAGTTCACAACGGTGGAGAATTAAGAATTAATTAAGACTTGCTATTAAGATCTATATCAGTTAAAATCTTGGACTCAAAGACAATTAGTTTTCGAGATGGCTACTGGACGAGTTGCGGTTGTGACGGGAGGAAACAAAGGTAAGGGAGTTATCTTAGACTTAACATTTTGGTCATTTTATTATGGTTTTAGTGTGTTGTTTTATATACGTTAACATTTATTAATCTACAGCTGGTGGCTCGACAGCTGTAGGGAAATAGAAAGAATAAAAGTATGCATTTATAAAAGTCGTGGTTTTACGTTCATTTTTACAGGAATTGGGCTTGGTTATTGTGAGGGCCTTGTGCAAGGAATTTGATGGAACTGTTTATTTGGCTGCAAGAGATGAAGGACGAGGAGTAGCAGCAGTTGAGGAACTCAAGAAGGTATGCGTTTATTTAATTAATTACTAAATTATCTATACTAGACGCACTTATCATAAAGATCTCAAATATTTACCATAATGGGGTTTTAAGAATTGAATTCTAATAAAGATTTTTTTGAATCACAGGAGGGCCTTAACCCTAAATTTGTGCTTTTGGACATTGACTCATTGGAAAGTATTCAGCGGTTCCGAGATTTCATCAAATCGACGCATGGCGGCTTAGACGTTCTCGTCAATAACGCAGCGATGGCATATAAGGTATGGTATGACAGAATGACTAAAGTTTGGAAGAAGAGTTTTATTTCTGCAAACCATGAACCAATGATTTTAATATTTTTATTAACTAAAAGTACTGACTCAATTTTTTTTAGGTCCAGGCCACTGAACCTTTTGCTGAACAAGCTGAAGTCACTACAAGAGTTAACTTTGTGGGAACATTAAATGTCTGCAATGAAGTCTTTCCATTGCTGCGAAAAAATGCTCGAGTTGTTCATGTGTCCAGTTCTGCTGGTTCGTTTTAAATTACAATAATCGCACTCGTATGGCTGCAAAAAGTTGTTGCATTTTTTCGTTTCTACGCGTGTTAATTCTAATTTTAATTTTGATTATGTAGGTCATCTGATGCGAATCAACGGCCAGGAACCAGAGTCCATTGAATTGCGGAAGCAGTTTGCCGACCCTAAGCTAACAACTGAACAATTAGTTGAGCTTAATAACACATTCGTCAGGTAAAATTATAATTTGCAGTTTATCGAATTTAAACGGATTTCAGCACAGTTTTGGTAAAAAAAATATTACAGGCAAAATGCATATTGCATACATACTGTTGAATAAGGTGTATAAATATTAATGGTTTATTTTTTAATCAGTTTGGCGAAACAAGGGAAACATCGTGCTTGGCTTGCACTTCTTCCTGCTAATGTAAAGGAACCGCGTGGAGGATATGTTTGGCATAACAGACAGATTGCAGACTGGGAAAACTTACCAACTCCAACGATTTACTAAAAAAAATTAGCGTTAAGGGACTTTAAATCTCAAAAACTCAAAAGTTCTGTTCGTACCATTGCATTTAATAATGGACAATCATTTGAAACAAATCTGCCAGTAACAGTTGGTATCATGTCAATTTTTGTTCACTGCCAGTGTTGAACTAAATTATTATTATTGTACTGATCATGAGAACTGATTTATTGGTCCAATCCATATTGTTATTAAACAAAGTTTACACGATGTGTTATCAATATAAAAACAATGTTAATCAAAATTAATTTCCAAGTTTTTGGAGTATACAAAATTTATTAAAAAGGGAATGCAAAATGTTATGTTACATTTACAAGAAAGGTGATATGATTTTTAAAGTATTATCTTAATGGTGCATATATGAAGTAATTATTAGTATATTGATCCTATTTTTTTGTATAATACATAATGTATTTACTAATTGCCACTACTTATGCGTACATGTCTGAACACATTAACTCAATTTATGTACTATCATTGTGTACCAACTACCAAATTATTAGTCATTTTGACTCTTCGAAATTTCGTAAGAAGTATTGCTAACTAGAAACCAAAGTTTGCCATATTACCAAGTAGAAGTAGACATGATAGGATTAAATGTATGTGAACTGGCAGATGAATGTCTGTTATTGAGATTTACTCCCGTAAACTGTAACCTACCTTGTGCAATTAGAAAGGAATAAAGTTTAATGTACTCCTGAACATTTAGAACTAAACATGAAGCTTATTCACAGCAGACTGTCATTATTCCGCTATTATTGTCTATGAATGGATATTTGTTTTCGTAATGGCTGTACTATTGTTTCGTCGATGGCAATACTGTTGATTTTGATGTTGATGCCTTCCTCTAGCTGCATTTGATGAGCTTGCATTTTTAAGAAGGCTTGTTTCGTCTGCTGAATCTGAACCTGGATTCTGTCGATTGCTATTCGCAGCTCGTCAGCTTCATGATGCAGGTGTCGCTGGAGAGTATCACTAAAAAAAGAGAATTTCATTGTTGTGAAGGCTCTGTATTTGTATTATGGAGTCAAGTACCTTATATTAATTTAAAATTATATATGAAATTACTTGACTAGTTCAAGATTAGGTCTTCGATTTCTAATATTCATCCTTGTTTCTGTCAATGCCAGACTGGATTCTTTTTCAATATAAGCCTTTCTTAGTTTATCCAGAACATCTTCCATTTCTCGAATTTTTAAGGATACTTCAGCATGCTCCTCTTCCAGTTTCCCCTTGGCGGTTCTAATTTCCCAAAGTCGCTTTTCAAAGGCTGCATTAGTGTTACAAACTTGCTTTTCTTGCTCCTCGCAGAAAAGACGCAAGAAACTTTCGATTTCCATTCGCAATTTTGTAGTATTTTTCAATAATTTTTCGGCGCTTTGCTTATATCTAGATGTAAGCTCATCCCAGTGTTGCTCGCTCCGTACATGGCTAAATTGCCAAAAATTGTGATACTTATATTTTGTAATGTTGTACAATTGACTTATCATTTCATGTAATAAAATTTAGCATTTGATTTAACTGAAGATAAAGTGGACTAGCATTTAAAAATTTAAACACTATCGGCGTCAACTGAAAGAAAATTTCAAAAACGTTTCACAAATAATGAAGGAAGCATTTAGCAAACATGCCATGATGATTGGTTTAATTGAAAGCAGAAATCTGGTGCTGTATTCTTATTATATTTTATTCAATATTCAAGTCATTGAGCAAATCAGAGCATTCAAAAACTGAATAGAATAACAGCTTACCTATAATTTCCAATGGTCTCTGGTCTCTGTCTTCGAACCTCAGTAGAATGTTCAATAAGCTGTTGCGCCGCCGTGTCAATTTCCATCGCCTTCCGCTTGTCCATTAGCTCTTTGTTAAGTTCAAACTGGAACTTTCGCAGTAGTCTCAAATTCTCTCTGGCAGCTGCTAAGTGCCTTTCAGCAACCAATTTGGAATCCTCGAGTAGTTGGAGCTCTTTCAAAATTTCCTTCTGAGGTTGATCATTAACCAGATCAATTCCAATTCTAGATTCTCTGTAGTAGGTAACGGGACATATGATTAAATAATAGCTTGGATCTAATTTATTGTTTACATATAGCTGGTACGCTAACCGCTTCTCCAGGATTTCCCTGTCAATTTTCACAATCGGTTCGACAGTGGCAGATGCATTTTCCAGTCTCGTGATATACACACCAGTGTCATCGATTATTTCCCCAATCTGGTTGAATTTTATCTGCAGCTCTTCAATCCAGTGACGGATATCTTGGATTCTCTTCTCAAAGTGCCATTTTACGTTGTGCTGGTTCCACTGCCGAGCATCCTCCGTTTCATCAGCCAAGCGAAAAGATTCTGCAAGGATACTTTCCACCCTCTGGCGCTGTGACTGCGATGCCTTATTGCGCTAATGAATTTGTTTCTTTCCATTGTTGTTCGGAAAATCGGCTTGGGTAGGAGAATTGGTTGGGGCGTTTGCCGTAATAAATTACTCTGCCTTTTTCCAGTGACATAGTATGCTTACAAATTCCTTTTTGAACGATTTCTATGAGAAAATGACAAGACTGCAAATTATACGATAGACTACAAATGAATATACACTTGCAATTTATTTTGATTAAAAAGTTAAGTTCAATGGCACTTATCAATGAAAATAAATTTCAGATGTTGATTGGGATTTCGAATGACGACATTCTTTTGAGGTTGAATGCAAATAAAAAGGGGGATTTGAACATTCAATAAGAACAACCCTTGTTTAATCAATACAAAATCCGTGTTGGATCAATTCCTATATTATTGTTTGTAGGTTTGTTCCCGTCATGCAGAAAAAAGTGATCTGGAAACCTGAATGTTTTTAGCTTCAGTCACCGTTTGGTATTCAATGAGGACAGGTTGGCTTTAGCTGCAGCATTTCTCGATTATGTTATGCTACCACTTTGATTGTGCTATGGAGCCCCCATACATGCACGCTATTAGCACTAGGAGACTACAAAATAGAAAAATCATTCATGAAATCAACTAAATGATTTTACTTTTCTTGGATATTATTTCATCTATGTTGTACTACTTGTACATATAGTAAAGAGTGAAGCACTTTCATTAGAAATTCTTAGCAGAATGGGAAATCTTTTGTCTTTGAAGAAGGCAGTTCTACGGAAGAACCGACTTTGCATCTGGGTTCTTGGTGGCCCTTGCAGTGGTCGCTCTACTCAATGCAAGCTTTTGGCTAAGCAGTTCCAGCTAGCTCATATATCTGCAGAGGCCATTATTCGGGACTGTATAAACCAAGAGCACATTAAAAAGCCTGAAGCACGACTGCAAAGACTTCGACGAAAACGAATGTATACGTACAACGCAATTAAAACCCACGAAAAAATGACTCAAGATGAAAAGGCGTTTTTGGGGACACATCACGAGACATTTATCCACAGCAAGTACTCCTCCGTTTCCCACCGGCATCTCTTTTTGCTTCGCCCTGACTCAGAGTCGGAAGATGGCGATTATCGAATCCGAGATGTACAGAATTCTCTACGAAAGGGACAGCCAATTAATCCTGAGTCATTAACACTTCTCATAAAGGAGGCTATGCAGTCGGTGAGAATGCGCTGTAATGGATTTTTAATTGATGGATACCCACGGGACGCAGCACAAGCTCTTCAGTTCATACAGCGAATTGGAAAGCCTCACATTATCTTATATCTGGAATCTCCGAATGATGTCCTAAAAGAAAGAGTGATGAAGAGAGCCCGGCTTGCTCAGCGTTTCGATGATAACGAGTTTACCATCTCTTTCAAGTTTGAAAGCTTTGCAGAAAAATCTCTCCCTCTGATTAACCACTGGTTGAAGAAATTGTCGGCTAAACCGATAAATGGAAATCAAGAAATTAGCGAAGTTACAGAGGCGTGTATCGCCGTCATTGAGAAAAAAGCTGGATCCTTCAAATTTAAAATCTTTAAAGAGATTAAGAAGCTAAAAGACGAAACCCTGGTGGGTATGGCGTATATCCAACCAGCAAAGCTGGCATTGCTAAAGCATCTTAAAACTTATTAAAGATGGATTAAAACATTCGTCTCCAAAATTAAATTACAAGTATAATTGACTGTGAGTAAAAACTCTATTCACGATTCAGTTTTTTTAAATTTTATTCTCATCACAAAAATTTAGCACAGCAAAAAATTCACCCTCGTGCTTTGGTGCGTTGGTGGCCATCCACTTATTCACTCTGAAGGGCGTTTCCTTCCATCTTCATAAATGCCACAGAGTATGCCATGAAGATTTATCGCGAACATCTTCACCCTTTTCTCGCATGCTCGATTGTTTTCTTTTTTTGCCCAGCTTAATTTGGTATCTAGTCAAGTGAGATCAAGTAGTGTGGAGTTTGATTCGCAAATATACGATTTAGCCCTTTTCCCTGTTTCATAACATCATTTTTTCGTACCTCCTCGCAGATTTCGAACCACCATTATTATCCTCCTCCTAAACATGATGAAAATCTCAAAAAAGTAATTTTTACAACCAGTTTTCATGCAAGCACACCACTTGCAAATTTCAAGTGGTTGTGCTGTATTTGCCATTTGCCCAATGTGGAGATGACAACTGCTAAAAATAAATGCTGGCTAGCCAAGCTATAATCCAAGCGAAGACCTACAAGCTCTCTTTTTGTGATGTGAATATCCAAAGCAGTTTTTGCAACAATG
The DNA here is from genome assembly GCA_027744115.1 of Acrocyrtus sp. NNG-2020. Taxonomy (NCBI): domain Eukaryota; kingdom Metazoa; phylum Arthropoda; class Collembola; order Entomobryomorpha; family Entomobryidae; genus Acrocyrtus; species Acrocyrtus sp. NNG-2020. Next base: position 13,877 of record JAHZND010000824.1, on the reverse strand, counting down.
CTAATATATGCTTACCTTGCTTGCTAGCTACTAAGTTTTTTGGGGTGGTCATATCGGTAATAGACTTTCATTCCTAATATGTAGAGGTGATACAGTAAAAATAAAAAGACTCCTTTTATATGATTTATTATTATGATGATGATCTGACATTATACATCACATTTTGCAAAAAAAAAATTCTTTTTACAGTGATCGTATAATAATGCTGACGAGCATATGACCAAAATTGACGAATGCAAATCCCTTTCATCCTTGGCATTGAGAAAAGACTTGTCCGAGGAAAAGGAGATTTTTTTGCACTNGAGATTTTTTGCACTCCTGTTCTTTTACATATGTTATATTACACTTTCGCAAAATTGTTCTTTTTTTGCAACTTTTCCATTCTCCCTATTATGTAGTATTGATGAAGAACAGTGATAATGGGGTTGGACGGCATAGTTTTGCTGTAAGGGAGGAGGATCATAATCGACCTCACTCATCACACACATAAATATACATTTGAGCCTTTTGTGCTATGATAATGCTAAAAAGAAACATGATAACTACTTTTCGAAGATGGTGTAAAAAATTTTCCTCTTGGAGATAGAGATGGTCAACGATGACCACTCGTTACCGTCATGGCGTACAGTGCATGTTAAGTCGCGATAATGTAATGAGGAGGACCTTCTCACTAATCAAAGTTAACCGGATTTGGAATAGCATGTGGTATTACATGCCAAAAAAGTGGCCTTTGTTGCTTTTATGTAGGGATGACCACAATATTTACGCTTGCGAAAATTATTAGGGTTGTGTGTTTATATAGGCAAAAGAATGTGAAATGGCGGCATACAGGTATTTATTGCATGCTAACACTCTTAAAAATGTTCTATATGTGTAGGTAGCTCCGCAAAACTTTTTTTCAGTTTCTGCGGTGTTGTTTGAATGGTGTGGGGATGCTAATAATGAAAATCCTAAATTTGATTTAGGAGCTGAGCAAGATAATCCCGATCAAAATTTAGTCTGAAGTGAAGTTGGGAAGAATTATGAGGTAGCGTGGTGACTTTTGTGAGCAGATAAATTGTTGAAGACAAAGTGGAAAGCTTTCTACGCAGTTGATTGTCGCTGCTTGCAAAATTAGGTGTAAGCCGTAAAGTGTATTACAAAAAAGCCCGAAATCATGAATAGATTTCATGCAACTCAAAGAAATTTTGAGGAGGAAAACGGGGTTGTGAAACCTGGTAAGGTCAAATCAAGTTGTTTTAAGATTTTGTTCTCCGATTTATAGTTGAATGTTTTCACGAGTTAAAATACTATTATCTTATCTTAATTTTTTAGACATGCACGAAATCCACACAGGACATGTTCAAAAGCCTCAGCATGCAACAGTAAAGGGACCGCTGGAAATGCAACGGCAACCACAAAGAGCGGTGTGCCAAAATTACGAATTTTTCAGTACCATAAAAATATTCGTTGACAAGTAAGACTAATTTTACAATCAATTTTTTAGCGTGTCCAATCCGTGAACGACATTGCCCCGAGAAAATTTTACGCGACATTGTGGCAACCTCCAGTGATGAAGTATACTCAACATTACTCTCGCGTAGATAACCGTTTCACGGACCTCAACAAGGAGCTAAATCCAGAACAGGAGGATTAATTTTCATCCATGAAACGTATTTTCTGGTTAACTTCTTAAATAAGCTAATACTAAATCATAGTAACGTTTGATCTGCTAAAAACTTATTTATGCCAAAAATGAATTAAAATACATATCATGTATCTAACTAGTCTAAGAATAATAACTAAGCTCGATTTTAATAAAACCAAAACAGATTTCTTTACAAAATGTAATTGTGCTCTGCTCACTGCTCACCAAACTGTAATGCATTTCTACAGGGCAGCTTGCCTCATCCAAACCAACCATATTATTCCATCATTCAACAGCTAAACGTGGGAAAATAGCAGCTCACACCTGGGCTGAGCTGCTGATAGTTGATATGAGAGCTCGCGGTACATTCTCATGCATTCTTCATTACATTTTGCGTCATGTTGCAGCGACCTCAGAAAATTGGCCTACTTTTGGCTAATTCCGTATTATTATTAGTGAATTGACGACGGAGTTTGGAGGACTATTAATATAATATTACAGTTCCATAGTCATAAAAGCCTTTAGCCATTAGATCAAATACAGAGATACATACTAAAAAAGTATGTCTGGAACTTCCCTTGGCCCAGGAAGAAGAGTAGCCGTTGTCACTGGAGGAAACAAAGGAATAGGCTACGCTATAGTGAAGTCTCTTTGTGAAAGGTTGCGAGCTACTAACGATGAAAACTCCCCTGCCGTTGTTTACTTGACAGCTCGCGACGAGGAAAGAGGGCATGCAGCGGTTAGTCAACTGAACAGGGTGGGTAGTTAGTTAGAGAGATGAATATAAATTTATTATGTAATTCACCGTTCGTTGAGCTCTAATTGTTCAGGTGATAGGAAGCTGGAAGTGGGTTATGCTATTGACTATACAGCAATAATTTATCATTTTTGCATTGAATTTTTTTTAGAAAAAACCTTTCCTGGAATTTTGTTTTTTTTTAATTGTCTTTTTCAGGAAGGGGTTTATCCTTCCTTCCACCAGCTTGACATTGAGTCAAAGCGCAGTGTCAGGAGATTCGCCAGGTTTCTGAAGACCGCACATGGTGGCCTTGACATAATTGTTAATAATGCGGGAATTGCGTACTTTGTAAGCGATGTCTGTTAATAAATTCAATGTTTACAGCTGCATTGATAAATAACTGAAAGAAAGAATTCATCTGGCAAACAATAAAAATTATTATTTTTGTTTATTTTGACCTTTCTCTCCTTTCTTTTTGTGTCTGTAATTAATGGAGAAAGACACGTCCAGAAACACCACCGGACATACAAGCAAGACGTACCCTTGATACGAATTACTTTGGAACGCTAAATGTCTGTGATGAACTATTTCCTTTGCTGAGGGCCAAGTCAAGGGTAGTAAATGTGTCAAGTGGATTAGGTAATGGAAGTTTTGGGCAATTCAACCCAAAATCTTTTTTTTTGCTTATTTATTAAATGACTTTCATAAAACTAATGAGCTGTTGATGCTTTCTATACTAGGTCATTTATCAAAAATAAATGGAGCGGAACCAGCCTCATCTGCAATAAGAAATAAACTATGTTCCACAGATCTCAAAGTAGAGGAACTAAACGAATTAGTTAGTCAATTCATTGAGTAAGATTTTAAAATTAAGTATTAATTAAATTAAATTATTAAAATGCATTTTAATTCCGTAGCCTTATCTGAAATATATCTCTTTTGAAAATTTTCAGAGCAGTGTCCAACGGAACGCATAGACAAGCAGGCTGGCCTAATAGCGCCTATGGAGTTTCCAAAGTTGCTGTCACTGCTTTGACAAGAATTCAGCAGAGAAAGTTCCTAGAGGAACGACCTAACGATGATATTGTCGTAAATTCCGTACACCCAGGCTATGTCAGAACTGATTTGACAGGAGGGAACGGAATACGAGATATAGAGGAAGGTGCTGAAGCTCCAGTCTACGCAGCATTGCTTGGGGAAGATAATGGTTCCAATGGTATTCCTAAAGGACAATTTATATGGAGGGACAAAACTGTCGTTGATTGGGTGGATAAGAAGAGTATAGCAAATAAGAAGGATTAAATATTAAATAAATGCACTCATTATAAAATCAGCACAATAAGCATCTTTATCGTCGCCTATGGAGTTTCCAAAGTTGCTGTCACTGCTTTGACAAGAATTCAGCAGAGAAAGTTCCAAGTGGAACGACCTAACGATGATATTGTCGTAAATTCCGTGCACCCAGGCTATGTCAGAACTGATTTGACAGGAGGGAACGGAATACGCGATATAGAGGAAGGTGCTGAAGCTCCAGTTTACGCGGCATTGCTTGGTGAAGATAATGGTTCCAATATTCCTAAAGGACAATTTATATGGAGGGACAGAACTGTCGTTGATTGGGTGGATAAGAAGAGTATAGCAAATAAGAAGGATTAAATATTAAATAAATGCACTCATTATAAAATCAGCACAATAAGCATCTTTATCGATACCAATTCCATGAAAATGGCGATACCTCACTGTATTTCGTATTTGGTACTGCTTGTTTACTAAAGTCAATTCATAGCAAGTGAATTTTTATGACTTGAAGAAAGCAAAAATGAGGTCATACTTCGTTATTGGAGTCATGCAATGAAATGAATTGGAACTCATAATTAATGCACAACAACAGAAAACGTAAACAGTTTTTCCTTTTTTTAACTTTTACATTTGTTGATAAATTATCTTAGGAATTTACATTCGTATCTGGTCGTTGGATCCGCCATGGGACCTACTTAAAATTTTAATATTGTCCGAGCAGCAGTCAGCTTTGTCAGCGCAGTTCCATAGCTGATTAAATTGCTCTGAAAGGAAACGCATATATAGATAGGTAGACACCAGATAAATTCCATATTTTTCCTTACTCAATTGCTATTAAAGTGAGCCTCTTCCTGATCACTTGTTGTGGCATCAGCATCACCCTCATCATCTATTCACTGATGTGTCTTTCAAGATTTGACATGCTATGACAGTTACCTTGGGAGTTGGACAGTTGAGCCTCATCAAGTCATCATTTCCTCTTATGAGAGCGCTCTCTAATTAATTTCCCATTTACCTCTGAAGTAGATTAGTAGCATTTCATTTAGCACAAAGTAACCACTACTGTAGGACTGCCCAGGAGAAATAATGGCTTAAAGCTATAGATGCAGTGACTTCCAACAGTTTTAGTGAAATGTGAAGCAATAATCAAAATTCAAAGTGTAAAATTGCACGGTTGTGTGTTGGACAATACTGGATCCAGACAGAGATTTCTCCGTTCTTCCACCCAAAACTTAACAGGTTTGTGCTATCTATTACAAAAAAGAATCTCTTTGAATTGACCTTTATCCATGTCTCTTGAATCGTCGAGTTGAAAAAAGAAGGCAAAAATATATTTTTACAGATATGGCACTGGCTTGCATTTAGGAAATAGTGTAGGTAGTATTGTTCTTGCCAGAGTCTACAGTCTTCACCTTACTTTCTGATATATCCAAAGATTTTTAAGTAAAGCGGCGCAATAATCGCTGTCCTCAAATCCAAAATGACGCCATCAAAACTAGCAAATTCATTTAGTACATCTGCATTTGTATTAAGCAGCGCCGCTTACATTTCAGTCAGTAAATGTACAAGAGCAAGAGGTAGTAATAGGAATAGAAAATCACAACCTTCGCAGATTTCCTTATTTTGGGTTACTAAAGTATATAATGCCAGGGGGCTTTAGTAAAGATTTTCCATAAATGGAACGTGGTCTTGCTCAAGTTCATGCTCAAACTTGCCAAAAAAAACCATCGTCTTCCCAAGCCACAGCAAAATTCAGAAAGTAAAATAGAAAACAACAAAATACGGTCCAAAAGCCATTTAGTATTTAGTCTAGTACAAAAGTTGGTAGCATGACAGTTAGCTTTTATTCTTATTAGTAAAAATTCAACGTTCTTCATTGCACATGAATTTTCCAAAAAGTTAAGTCATAAATATTTACTTTTTTGCAAATTAGCAAAAAATTCGGTAACGGACGGATCACTATTTATACTTACAGTAGTAACTGTATTTATTATTTATGACATAGCTTGCTTTCGATGAGCAATAATTATTAATTACTTTTTCTTTAGTAGTGAAGCGCAAAGTAACATCAAGGAAGGGGAATAGGTAGTGGGAAAGGACTTGTTTGCTGCATTGTACAGGTTTTTCCTTGCTAGGATTGCTATTACTATACTTGTGTGGAGGTACAATTGGTTATTTTGTGCATGAACCTACGCAAGAGAGATCTACAATGTCATTTATTAAAACAGTAATTCTAAACTGCGGCAACAATTGGATTAAAAGGAAATGGGGTATTGAATTTATGGAAATATTTTGAGTTTTTTGGACTTCTATTCCACAGATCACAGTAATTAATTATGAAAATGGATACTTTTGGAGAGGCATCTTATTTCTGCACTTTTACAGAATTTTTAACATTTTTAAACATTAAAGAGGCCTTCTAAAACCTTTTATTTCCTCTTTTCTTGGAAAAACTGCAATTTGCCTAACTGTCTCATTTTGCCCATGTAGGGTAATGTCGCCATTGCCGCTGTAGCGAGATGACGACTGATGGTGAAGGCTGTCGTGCAAAAACAGACGACAGATTGTTCTTAGTAATGAAGATTTATTATCTAGTTCTATCCATATAACTATCATTTCCTTAAGGGACGCCTCCTCCATAAGTTTTAATGATTTTAATGTAGATGGTCATGTCAGAAAGTTGGGAAATGGGCAGGCATTAACGTAGTAGGCTTAAATGGTCAATGGAACAACTTAAACAATGCCGATGACCGTTCATCGATTGAAAGTTACATACGTGGTACAGCTTTTAGCTCACTTTCAAGAGAAATTTTAAAATCATGGGAATCTCTATTCCGGAGGAACTTTATTGGAGTACCATTTTTAAATGCTAATGCCAAACCAATTAATTATTGATTGTTTCCCATGTTAATATCCAAGTACATCTGAATTGAATTTCCCTTCTATTTTCCAAGTCATTCAACTTCACGTATCTGTATATCGTCTTCCCATCTTTCGTTTTTGCAAACATTGCAAAAGTGTTAGTTAATCTTTGATATGAGATGAACATACTCCTTCTTCGCCCACTTTTGAAGTATTATGCTGACTTTTCAGTTTCAGACTTTGCAAGTTTCTTGCTGTACTTTGAGTAATTAACTATAGTTCTATCACTGCTGAAATGTTTGAATCTAATTCACTGGCATCCTTTTCTTATAATTGAAAATAATGGGGATTGAAAATTAACTTGTGGAATATTAATTTATATCTAATTAATTCTTCAAACATAAAATTCTCAACAGTTTCTTTCCACTCCTTCAAACTTCATAATTGGTTTTCAACAAGGTCATAAATCAGAACTGTGATTGATGACCGGCCGAAGCCGAAGTAATAGATTCGCAGATAAGATTATTCTTCCTACTCCTGCTCACAATAGAACTTGGCTTTGGTTTCATTACTGAATTCGTTTTACTATTGTACATCGTTCTTTTAGCTTCTCGTGCAGTTTCTCCTTTTTCTTTCGTCGAGTTTTCGCCAGGGTTATTTTTTGCACTATAGCTTGACTCTGGCTCTGGCTTCGTGGGAGTTATGTAGACTAGTTCAAAAAAAGCGTATTATTAGCTAGATAGTTACAAGTTGCCCGTGTAAATTACAATTGTAGATTTATGATCGTCTGGGCTGAATAGTTTCTATCTGATTTTGAAATTTTAGAATGCTTGCGAAAGCAAACTAGAAAAATGAGCACTTTACAATTCAGCCTTATTACAAAGGCTGTATCTAGTAGCGTATCAAGTTTACTTCATCTTTCAATCTTTAAAATCGCGCAATGCTTAATTAGACAATGCACTTTTAAAATAATAATGCATAATGTGTAGTTCTGCAACATTAATTGCGAGCATGTCTTAGGTATTAGCGAAGTGAGGTTAGAACGGTGTCCGGTTCTGGGGAGAACTTGTGTGGGCGTGCGACTATGCTCAGCAGAGTAACTGAAACCTGCCAATTTCACATTAGAATACTAATCTAAAAAACATTTCTGACTTATATCTAATTAATGCCATGCCATGATAATTTCGATAGGTAATTATTTACATGATACTTTTATCCAATCAAGATCTATGTTTGACCTGCCTTGTTGCCCAATACTACTCCCATATGATTACATAATTTAAACTAAAACCCCCAGCAGCTTTATATGATAATTTGCACCCTAATTGGTCGCTATTTGGCTGAAAGTGAAATTGCAACAGACTGCCCAGCTCACTCACGTATCATTACTGCTAATAATTATTCTAGTGTTCCATTCTCTGCTGGTCCTCTAGAGAATTTACAGAGATAATGAGCCTCTACCCTCCTTCCCGTGACAGTTCATCATCGTCCAACACAAGAAGACCCAACAGAGTGCATAACGAAATAGTCAAAAGTAAAAAGTAGCTATGAGGATATGCGTGGGTGTTTGGCAAAGTAATAAGAGAGCAAAGAGCAACCTAGACTAATAATGCTATGCGCATATCATCAGCAAAATTGTAAAAATTGTATTGTGCTATATACTACAGGCATCATCGTAGATATGAAAGGTTAAGCCGTATAAAAATACCTAAGCTACATGAGCGATTCCTTTTTGGTACATTTACCTTGCAAGGTAGTTGCTAGCTAAAACTCATGAAAATGCTTTTGCCTCCATGTCTGCCTGCCACTGCATAAAAGTCAAATGTTTTTGTCGTGCGCTTTAAATCGTATTCGTTTGCTGCAAAGCAACAAAGCATTTCTATGTACAGAATAGAATATACCATCATTTTTCTGTCTGATAGTAATTATTGTTGCACTTTACCAAAAAAAATAACAACCTCGACGGTTTTGGTCACTCCATAGCTCATACTAGATATCATACCTAAATTACCGGTGTGTATCTATGTCTATCCAAAAGATATCCATTTCATCTCCATCTTGTTGACTTTCTGGCTTGGAATGAAACATTTTGTTTTCGCTGTCATATTACCATCTTTGTCATTACGCTGTAGTTGGCTTAGCTTGAGTGATGCACGAAGCTGAGTGAGTTAGCCCTGTCGAGGCGCAATTTGTATGGTGATTGGTGATGGTGATAGTGCTATGACGGGTGATCCTACCACGCTCACTTTTGCAAAAAAAAGTGATACGACTGATATCTAAATTAGTGCAGCCTAAAGGTAAAATTAGCTGTTTCTGACTCGGTTGGTCATTAGCTTAACGCTATTCCCTGAAAATAGTGAGAATTCTTTTTACTCCTACTCAAATGGTAGCAGCTTGGTGCCAGTATCATCCGAATATTTTTAGAGATCTTGATGAAATCAAGAACTGGGTGAGATAAAGGAAAAGGTTAGCATTTTTTAAATAAATATTTCTCATTCTAGTGGATTTTTTTTGTTAAAAATGTGGACAGTGCACTGGTGCGATATAGTAGTTACCAGTGTGTGAAGTCATCAACCAAAATGTGTAGAAAGTAGAATACAACAGTCTGGTTTCTAAGAACTCAGAAAGAGATAAAAGGGAGGTAGCGGTAGGAAAAGTGAAAAGCCACAAAAAGCCATTACTCCGAATATCATATTGGCCAGCACTTCCTTTTGGCAGAAACTTACCTGGTTTTCTTACCACAAACAGGAAATGTTTAAGTAGATTTTTGTTATTGTTCATGCATTCTATCCACATTCCTCTATCTGAACTTCACGTCAAAATAATATCTCTAAGCATTTTGAAATCTTTATTTACCACTCATTGTCAGTATTTGGTAATTGGAGGCAATAAGGTAAAAATGGTGCTAGAGACCTTCCCATATTTTCAGAGCGTTTTTCTTGGCATTTACAGCGAAATAGGCTCATCCATAAAAAAGTGTTGTCGTAACTCTCCACTCGTATTTTTGTCCTTTTCGTCCTCGTCCTTTCAAAGAATCTTCCTGAATCATACATGACAATGACTCGTTCATACCTAATTTCGCTTTCATCTTCTATTCCTAGAAGGAAACAATCGGCAAAGTGGAGTGCTTGTAAATTGCAATATTAAAGGAGGAGGGATCCAAAAAAACATTGTCGGCATTTATAATAGCATTGTAGGAACTGACATGAGAATACTTTGTGGAAACTTACTCATGCTCGTCCATCAGCAGATTATAGGCACTTTACTATCTTTTTGTTCTTTCAAGATTGAAGATGTGAGGAAAAAAGACAGTTTTATAAAGTAAAATCTTTCATAACATTCAGATTTTATATTATTTTTTTCATCCATCCGCTCTGCTCTATTGGGATCATTTATAATTTGCAAAAGATGACTCACGTCATGCATATTCAGATTCGCCACAAAAATCCACTCCTCGCATTACGTAAAACAAGCTAGTACACAGTTCACATCATCAGGATGAGGTAAAAAAATAATCTGTACTCGTATTTACTAAACAAATGGCAAAACGTAAAAAAGCACTACTTTGGCAGTTTACGTACTAATGAGGAGGAAGGTAGTATGGCACGGTGAAGTAAGTAAGTTTACAATATTTTTGCGTAGTTCACATTTATCGTTGGGCTCATCGCGTAAGTAGTAATACAAGACTAGTAAAAATGTTGGAGATTGTGTACGAGTGATGTAATCAGAGTGGCGTGTAGAGAATTTTTGTGAGATGCAGTTGAAGGGAGAATAAGAAGGAGAATGAGCAATGCAATGAGTTAGTCAGGTTCACGCTATTTCATACAAAAAAGAATGTGAAATGGGTAGTGTATAGTAAAGTAGTGTGGTACTACTGACAATTTTTTTGCTGGTTTTTCTGAGGTGTGATGAATGCAATAAGGAAAGTGCATTTCTTCATGCAACGCTGCATTCATAATTGTATCTCCGACTTTGTTGTAAGAAGGGCTGAGGAGAGGTAGACAAATTTTATGCACTTTTTGGTGATTTGAGAAGAATATTATGAGATTCGTAAAAATATATTCTTTTCTGTGCATGTGCAGCTAGTTGTGCGGTTTCTGTTCGAAATCTGACTTTTTCCTTTATGAACGTGAGCCCAAAGTACTAATAAAAAATCCTGACATATTTCGTGTGTGATTTTTTGAGAATTCACAGTTACTAAATAAACAGGACTTGCTGTGATTTATCATCAATTGTCTTTGCTCAATTACAGGTCTTCTTCCGTCCTTTCATATTTCAACTTCCATCACCTAGTTCGCCACGGAACTAACGAAGTCAGGAATTCACTCAACGAAAAAGAACTTAATGAAATTCTATAGCCGCTGGCAAACGTGCATTTTTATAAAAGTGTCTGAATGTGTTGCTCGCAGCGGTGGTTTAGCTTTCTCTGAAAAATTTTCTTGGTCATCCCTTAAATACTCTTGTAGGAGGTTTTGAAATTACAAATAATATAATGAGGACTGAATTTAATATGCAATTGTTACTCATGTAATTGACATTTTTCTGCCCAAAAAGTTTCAAAATACATTATTTTACTCCGTTTTTGTACTGTGTAGCACAAAAAAGGGACTGACAAGAAGTGTGGAAAAGTGTGTTGTGGTGACTGACGAAAGAGGAAGTTTTTAGTGGGGAATAAAACACTCATTAATAAATTGCAACCGGCAAAAATGTCTCAGATACCGAGAGGTCCGTCAGGAGGGGGCTCGAGGCTTGCCCAAATGCAGGTAAGAATCAATTATGTGCATGCACGTACACATCAAACTCTTCCTTCCTGTTGTTGCTAATGATAAATTTTTGCGATAAAAACCGTTGGAGTAAACATGCTGGACTCGGACATTGCAGTGAGAAGGAGGTTGTAAACATGTCACTGTGTCCAGGGCGTTTTTCTCTTCCTCCCTTTTTCTACTTCTCCTTGAATAATTCACATGCAAAGCATTTAAGAAAGAAATTTAGGCGGCTCATGTAATAGGTCAATGTATTCATTTAACGGGACAGGTTGAGCCTCAACCGTTGAGGGTTGCATGTAGGCTTAAAGGCTTTAGTTAAAATTTTCATTTACGCATAAAAGCAAACGAACTCTGAAATGCGCCATCAGGTACTGTTTTACCTGATTGACGGTGTCAATTCAATTTTACTCGTTCCAGCACGTTTATCTTCCTCAAACTACCCTACTTTTTGTTTTTATATCATTTAGTACAAATTTGGTTAATGGATTGCAGCCTAAACTGCATGCAAGCTGTAAATGCACGTCGGTGTGATGAACTTATTAAATGGACAAAGCCGTGTAGCAACTTGAGTTGTAAAATGTGAGGGAGTTGAATGATTGCCTGGCATCACGTCATGTTGATCATTGACAGTAGAGGAAGATAAAACGGACAACGGAAGGCAGAAAACCAGAAAGGATATATAGAAAGCAGCAAGCATGGCTTAACTATAGCATAGTACAACTACGTAGAGTTAGTTGAATGGACGTTGGTATGAGCTGGTTGGTGTGTCCTTTCATTGTTTTATCGTGTACCTTTAGCTGGCCTGGAAGTATAATTTTCATAGGAGGGAAAGTATAGATGAATTGACCGTTACAGTAGCCGTAGAGTAGCTTGCTGGTTGAACTTTTTTACAGAAATGTCTTTTCATTCGGCAATTTAGAATTTATAAAGCGATTTTCCTGAGGACGTCAGTAAAAATATTATGGCGCCTGCAATAACATATCAATGATGCTAATGCAATAATGGTGATTTTCTGTGAAGCCTAAAATTGAGCTTGCCTAATGTATTTGATTGGATTACGTGGTTGTTAAAGTTAAAGTTACAAGCCAGTTTTCGATACGACGAAACTGTAGAATAGAATAGTTGACCTGGAAGGTGCCTAAGTAAACAGGAGTTACTGCATTTGCTAGATAGGTATTCTTATTCGTTCGCTATCGAAAATAATTACGCATAGTTTTGAGCGGCCTAGTCCTCTTTCTGGTAGTCTTCATATATGAGCATACCCCTACTACGGGCATATTGCTATAAAGAGAACGCCTTTTTTGCTTTGTACCGTTCAAGGACTCGTCATCAGTGATTCACTCTTCCTCCTATTTCACTACTAAATTAGATGACATTACAGAAAGTAGCATGATGCTGATTACTATGATTCAGCTGTCAGTGCAGAGCACTAATTGACAAATTTTTAGCCTTCTGCAAATTTGACGCAAAATAGGCCTGCTAAACACGTTATCTTGACAGAAATTGCCAAAAATAATCCTGAAAGTGTGAACTTTGGCCTTGAAGAAAAAAGGACATCGTTTTTTACTCAATTGTTTGCTGTCCTGCTCTGAATCTTAAGGAGATTTTACTTGCGTCAGAGTTTGATAAGCATTGTATGGAGACAGACAATTTTTCCATGTCATAATTATTTTTCTTTTTAGTAAGGCGCTACGAGTACTTTTTGCAAATACGTTCCACTAACTTTGAACACAATATTGTGCTACTGGGACAAGTGCTCTTATTGCATTTATAAAGGGAAAGTAGTCAGTAAACGTTTTGTTTATGTAAAAAAAAAGAACTAACTTGCTTATTTAAACTAAAAGGTATAGTATATCCATCCAACTGGATAAAAAATAGAATGGCTCCACTAGAATGATTCTCGCCTTTGCAGAAACTGCCCTAGTAGCGTCATTCTTTCTTTGATCGGCAGCCTTTCAATCTTCCGATATTGTGTTTTCTGTCAAATGAGTACGTAGCTTTTTTCTTATTATTTTTTCATTTTCTCTTTGACAATCCAGACTGTGTTTGATTGAAAATCGTATTTCCTTAAAAACTAAAATGCTGAAATTTTTATGGAGCTAAAATACCGCAACCTTGTCCGTTGCCACCTAAGCTGATTCATAGGTCCTTTTCCTCCTTGAAGACTTTGATCGATTTCAATTTTCACATTTCCCTGGCTTTGTAAAACTGCCATTTTATGAGCATGGCAAATGTACTCGCCAAGAAGATAAAAGTGAATTTTAATATTTACGACTGCCGAGCGTCTAACAATAAGCTTTAAATACAAAAAAAATTTCCAGACAATTATTTTAATTTGGCCAAGAATTTAAATGCTGCAAAGGTAGATAATGTCATTGCCAATGCCTCCGAGAATCAAGCAATTATACGCTCCTGTCCTGACTTCCCGGCGTTCTGCAATTAAGTGAAATGTAGCCGATGAGAAAGCTCCAGCAGAAATTCGTCGGTTCATTGGCTGCTAAAATTAGTTTTTGCAAAAAAATACCGCTGACATTTTTTCTCTGGTAAAGTTTGAGTGATTGGAAATAGGTAGTTACTGCCAATT
>JAHZND010000823.1:0-12511 GCA_027744115.1 Acrocyrtus sp. NNG-2020 | reverse complement strand
GGGGAGCGACAATTAGAGGGAGGGCGGAATTTCGAAATTTGCCGCCAAAAGGAGGGCGTTAAATAGAAGGGGGCGATAACTAGAAGGAGGGCGTTAAAAAGAGGAAATACGGTATGTGGAAACTGGTACACGAGTTAGTGTATTATTTACTTATTCTTTATGTACTGCATCGAATTGTGGACAAACAAGAAGATGAGAAACTCTAACCATAACCAACCAAAATTACAGAAATATGGTGGGTTAGAACATTCCATTTTGTCATTTTAGAAGAGGAGGAAGCAGTCAGGATCTTTTTCTCTACACTTTTGGCGTAACTGTACTTTTTGTGTGGTTATTTTGCTACCATGTCCCATAAGAAATCTTCCCTGCAAATAATCATCAAACATTCAAAGCACCACCAAAATTAATTACAGATGGGAATCAAGAGCAAAAAATCGCAAGAAGAGCTTTAGGAAGAAGATTTTCTGCTCTGTAGTTAACCATTCCAAGAACCACACAAGGTCGATAGGTAGTGTACCGCAGCATTGCCATTTTTGCAAACAGAATAAATATTACAAAATACAAGACAGGAAACTGAATGGCGATGATGACTGTTTTGGTATGTGAGCTGTATTCCATTCAAACATTAAAATTCCATGATTTTTGTTCCTTTCGCAGACGTCACATGTCTTCGAATTTTCCTCATATTTGGAAGAAAGTAGAAGACAGAATAAGGAAACAGGGCATTAACAGATATAAATTTCAACCCTAGATTCCTTGCGACATTAAAGTGATGGTTATTATCATCAGTTTGCCTTAGCCCCAACAGCACTCTCTTTTAAAAGTCGTAATCGCTTCTTCGCTTCAACGTTATATCATCTCACTCTTGTATGTGTGCAGAATATGTAATCAATGGTAATGCACATTGAGGTCCGCGAGGAATGCTAAGGATTTAGATATGCTGAAAATGGAGCATCATATGAATATAAATTATACCATTTTTCACTGGAGATGGAAAGTACCCAGATATGATGTGAGCACTTCATTTTTTTGTTTCACACACTATAATAGCTACTCCGTTTCAGCAAATTAGAACCGATGAGAGCTACACTGAACTATATTACCTAATCATAATCATATTTCATAGAAACTATGCGACGGTGCCACATGTGGGATTTATCCAAGGTGATTCGCTCTCCTAGTATGTGACGAAACGACAGAAAGGTCCTCTCTTATATGCCTACATAAAAGGACTATTTTTTATGAATTCTCTGTAAGAGAAATGAATTAGATGTCACACGTGCGAAATATTTTATGTGAGAGATATGGTGCCTTCTTAAACAATATGTCAAAGTCCAAATTTTATTTCGAAAAAAGTCTATCTAAGAGGTCCATTGAAAATTGTCAATTTTGTTGAGTACAAAAATAGCAAACTTTTAGGTCTGAAACTTTTATAAAGTTTTGCGTGCTCTTTCATGCATTTCACCTGAAAATTACTTACAGAGCAAGGCAAGGGAAGTAGACATATAGGTAAGTAGGTAGTTACACTATGATAAAATAAGAATGTCTCCATTTCTTTATTCCATTAGGCAATATCAGTTCCAGTCCAATTTTAAAAGTAGGTTGCTTTCTGGTAATGCCTTGCAATTTCCTATTGCTAACCTAACCTCTCATAACCACTTCGTGTCAACTTTGTTAATTTTGTTTATAAAGCGGACACTTTCATAGTGCATGAAGTTGTTCATTAAAACCAACGCCATTATATTATAACCCTCATTTAAATAAAATAATATGCAATTGGATTCCAACTGCAAGTAAATGTGCTGCTTAGTCAGTATGCGACTACTTTCACCAGTCTGTTTGTAAAACTTGGCTCTCTGCAAGCTATCCCTACACGACTTTAAAATTTAGAAATAACGAGCGTAGGAGTGGAGCTAGTGACAAAGAAACAGCTTTTTTTTAACCATAATCACCCCACAATTCCCTTTTCCTGGACACTTCACCTCTTCCAAAAAAAACCCAATGAGTTTGCTAGCACTCTCCAGCAGCACCTTTCTCACATATGTGGTGCACTAATGAAAAACAATTTGTGATGAAATTTTTAAAATACTGCATATTACTTCTGTATATCCTTAAAAATCATCTCTAAAATGAGAAATGGAGAGAAGGGTCATACCATTTCACATCACATCTTTCATTCATGTCCCATCTCTTTCCAGATCATATCACATCCTGCTTCTCACCCACTCCGAAACGACTTTATCTCGTGTTTTGCATTCTTCAGCAGCTCACATCCATCTCAACCGCACTACCCCCAGCTTAATACCGCCAGGGAGAAAGTGCACGTTCTTGGGACCCAACCATTCCACGATTACTATTCATATTTCGGACTGTGCTCGCAATAAAAATTATAGCAGAGATAAATGAAATTATGCAAATGCTCACCTAAAAACCGCATAGATTTCTCTGTTTCAGCAAACGAGATACACACCAAAACCTCTTCTAAGCCACTGGGAAAAAATGTGCACGAGTGCGGAAACTTTTATCTTACTCAATGTTGAAGCCCACGTCTCTCAGTTTAAAAAACAGTCGAGTGATGCTGTAGTCATATTTCTTCGCAGATCATCTCTGGTTAAGTTAGTGGGCACCCTTCCGCACTTTGTGACGAGGTTGATATGAGCAGAGTAGTTCATCTCACACTAAAAATATTCGTACAACTTGCCCTTCTTAAATCTTCCTTCATGCTCTGCATAATTTTTTGCACGTCCTCATACATCTTTCCATTACACAAAGGATTACTAAGCAATTTTATTTTCAGTGTTTGGGAGCTCGTTCCTCGTACTATATTATGTACAATAAAGTCCAGAGTTGCTTATATGACATAAGCATATAAATGTCTTCATTGTCCTACATGACCTGCTTAACTGGAGTGATAGTAATGAACAGCATTGCGAGCATTACAGTTAATAGGAACATTGCCCAGCTTTATCTAACTCTGGAGAGGATCCGAAAATCTATCTCCAGTTTTTCAGGAGAGAAGTCTGGGAAAAAAGGGAAAGAGAGTGGGCTGTGAACAAAAAATTGATAACAAGGAACAGCAATACAGATAGAAAGTGTAATCCTGGAGGAGCTTACAGGGATAAGGATGGAGCTTAACAACATGCTAAATGTACTAGATTCCTGTTTTATTCGAGCTTGGGATGATCTGTGAGGTTATAGGATTCTCTATTTGAAGGAGCGGTGCAGTTGTAAAGAGACATAGCCAGGCAAATGCGGCTTGTCTTGTTTTCTATGCTTCTGCTACCCCGAGGCGAATATATATTCTGACAGTTTTGTTCCCTTTGAACAGAATTATTATTCTGACACAAATATTTTTCTCATGAAATTTTAAGGACCAACTTCTCGCAGGGGAAATACTCTGCTACTGTAATTTGTTTGGTTGGAAATGCAGCTACACTTCCAAGTCCAAGTTACAAGGTGGAATGCTTCAGTAGTTTTGAGAATACTGTTATTCAGCTTTAAAATGTGTCTCGTATATAGGTAACTACAAAATCGCAAAGGTTTTACTATTTTTGAGCAATTTTAGCCTGACTCTGGTGAAGAAACTCTGGCATTCTCTAACGACAGAATAGTTGTGCAAGCAGGATTACGGTACAATACATAGTACATAGTAAAGGTGTAATTTTCACAGCGCACTGCGTACATTGTGCAAATATATAGTTTTTTAGGGTTTTAGAGAAAAACATTGTGGCCACTACCTGGAGTAAACTGTTATAGTTATCTGAACATATGTAAAAGTCTTGAATTTCGTGTTTTTACAACGTTTTTACATCGTCATTACTTTCGTAGAAAATGAACTGTCAAGTAACAGACTTTTACATCGAAGTAAACTTGCATTTTAAAGGTGGTTATCGGAAAATGTGCTAAAAGATTCACTAAAGACGTATCTTCAGTTTACACAATTCATACTAAATGCATAAGGTAGGGAAGACGCCAGCACATAAGATGGATTCATTGCGTAAGTCGTCAAGAAAATATTGTGTAAGATGACACATATATACTTCGAAAAAGGAAAATGGTGCTTTTACAAAGTCGAACGAATGCACGAACCCTTTTACTTTCACATTTTCAGGAAATTGAATGTACCTAAATATAAGAGGGAAAATAGGACTTTCGAAACTTGGTGAGCATGTGGCAGTTCAGTTCCAAGAAGAGCACTTTCTTTAATAACTACTAAAATCGTGTTTACTGATCTGTTCGCAGATGAAAAACGGTACGCAAGCTAACTGTTGCCATCAGCTTAGCTATACGGATATTAGTCATTGCTCGTTTTCTGCGTACAGAAACGTTGATATTTTTACGATGCGCAAAATGACAAAATTAACTTTTTGAGCGTGCTCGCTAACTGTCGAATAAGTAACAGACTTTATCCGTACCGCAACATAGCAGATAACGAAATCAATGTTACGGGTTGGGGTTAGGCTATAACAGGTCAATAGATTTTTTCTGAGTTCATTGGGGGAAAATAACCTCAGCTCAGCCAAAGTAATCTTCAATAGTGCAAACAACAAGCAATAAAATAACAACAACGACAAGACTGCCACTACTATTATTACACGACAGTGTGTCATGCCAGAAGAGACATCGAAGCAGACAATAAAACTTTCACAGTAATGTATAACGTATGCTCTGCTTTGGCTTCGTTTTCCATTTTCGACAAAGCCGTCCAGAACAATAACAAACAGCCACACAGCTTACCCTGTGATTTTGTGGCTTGAGGTCTGAGAGGAAGTGACAATTTCTTGGCAAACTTTTTCATGGAATACCCTTCTCTCTGGGATTGCGTATTATGGTTGACCAAAACCTAACAATGCAGCTGAAGAGGATAAGGGAGAAAGGAGTCACCGAAAAATTTATACGAGTAAAGAGTAAATACAGCTGCACTCTACAATCCATTTCTTGTTTTTTCATTGTCACCAACTGGACAAGTAAACGTATCTAGCTGCGAGCCACAGCACCGCTTGTCATTCACATTTCGTGCAAACCTCTTCCTTTGCAACTCGGCCAGGGTAGTAAGACCATTTCATTTCAAATTGTCCAGGAATGTTTACTTTACTTTTACTTCAAGTTTTATTCTATGTCTAAAAACATACAAACGCTAGAAATAAGCCAAAACAGTTGTAAGATGTAGTTTGATGTAACCGCTACACAAAAGATGATGACTTACAAATATTGTTATTTGTTCAAGTATTGACTGCAGTTGGCTTTTGCCTTGTACCATTCCACTACTTTCCCTTTTCCCTTCTAGTTGGTTCCAACGCTTCAAAATGGGTAGTCATTGCCATTAGCATATACTAATGTAATTATGTTAGTGCCAAGCCAAAATGACATAATTTCGTTGCTGAAGTGCACGGGAAAACGACTTCGTTTTCATTGACTCAATGATGAGAGCAGCCACTTTGAGGAAGAGGAAACGATAAAATTGGCTTACCTCATGTGTGCTATAAAAGGCCTATTCCTGTCTCCCTCACAAGAAGTAAGTACCTATAACATTCCAAACCTTTCAGCAACACAACCGACAGTCTATTTTAGGGCCAATAGAGGCAATAAAAGCGCAAATAAATTATCTCTGCTGCTCTTTATTCACCTTCCCACTTACAAACACAGAATAAAGAACATCATTATCAAATGTTGGCCTTTTACTAGCTTATTCCGCTTTAGGCCTCTACATACATATTTGTAAACAGCTTTGCAAATAAAGGATTGCTTGAAGATACCAGTACAGTAACTATGAAAAACTAGGAATGTTTGGTTTGTTTGCCCACGGTGCGGGCGGATAAATGGCCAGACAAAGATTTACTTACTTTTCCTTTTAATCTCGTTACCATTTCTCTAGTACTAACTAACTAGTACCTATGCTCATCAAAATTATACCGATGATTCTTCAATAATTCAGAACTTGCGTAGAAATGTGCGTTTGCCGTTCCTTTCTCTTGCTCTTTCGTAGATGTAATGAATTAGCCAGAAGCTATCTGAGTACGTAATTAGTAATTCTTATTTTTATTCATCTTTCCGCTTTCCACCGGAGAAAGGACGCCAGAAAGAATTATTTTTGACCTACGCTTCCCAAATATAAAAGTTTTGCAGTTTCCCTCCTAACTTGTTGACCTACTTTTATTTCAACTTTATTTTGGTAAAAAGCATCTTGATTTTACTAAAGACAGCAGCGGTAGCCCGTTAAAAATATAGTATCGCATGTTCACAGCCATTGACAAAATAGTATTATTGCCTTTTCTTTATATATCTTGTTCCCGAATTTGTTTTGGTACTGGTCCAGGTTTTTGAGCGTAGGAGGAGAAATGAGTCGATCCCCTTTCGCATAATGCTTAGTTATTCCGTTACAGCTTCTGAATGCAAAACAAGTAATGCTCTGTCTTCGCTACTTAAAAAGCCAGGAAGAAGAACAGTCGAATATGTGCTAGCAGTGTATTTTATAAGACGCGCAAACTAGGTATGGACTTAAGCACGTGCACATTTACTTTACATTTTAAAGAAAGAATTACCAAACTTGTCAAGTCCTTTTCTTCTCTCTTCCACTCTCACCCGCCGAAGCATTTTAAAGAGACTACCGGATCAGGCGACAGTCGCTGGAGAAAGGGGTATTAAGAAGAGCTGTGAGCATTATCAAGGCAATTCAAAGCTCTGTAACGCTCCCATTATACAACTGTCTTACAAATAATTTAACTCAGCTTCCCCTGTGAACTTTCCTGCATATAAAGAGACAAACTCTCGGATTGTGTTTCATACCCATGCTATAAAAACAAAAGCGAGAAACTTTTTGTTCCTTTCGCATCCCTCCAGTTTACTTTATTATGTCTACGTAGGTACCACGTTACAGCAGCGCGGCGGTCTTCCACTTGTCTCTTAAACACTTTTTATTTAAGGAGGAAGGTGAAAGTTAGCCTGGAAAAACAAAAAACTTGTTCGGCTGACGATTAGACACACCTCTTGTTTTCTTTGACTGTTGAGTTGGGTGTCACTGAAAATTTAGTTTTCAAGTAGTGAGTTGACATCCACTTTTGCCTACCACAAAATTATTACAAGGAGAGTGGGGGAGAGGGTTTCAAGCTTTGATGAAAGAGCCTTTTCGGTGCTGATGCTGTAATGTCTAGATAAAAAAATGATAACTTTGATGATGTATTTCCTTCAACAGTTTTTTCAGGAGGAATTCATAAATATAATTTAATTTGCATTCACGTTTCACGAAGTTATAGCTTGATTGTCGTGTTATGGACTGTTTGGGATTGTGATGAGAGAACTGAAGCTAAAAAGATGAATTCATTATTTCTAAAGTGTAGATTTGAGGATGGATGTAGCATGCTGTGGACGTCCAAAAGTGTTGTACAACTCTGCTCGTTTTCAACTCTGCTTGGAATTAAGATGGAGTTGATGGAGGGAAAGCACCTCATAATAATGCAACCTTATTCTGCGCTTTGAAACGAATAGAAAATGAAATAGGGTTCGTTTTATATATTTGCACAAGAAGCTTATGAGATTTTCCCCTGCATATTTTTCCTCCACAGCTTCTAAATCAACTTTACCAGGAGAGAAGATGGATTAGGAGAAGTAAGAAATATGAGCAAAGGAAAAGTTTTAAAAATATTTCTCGCAGACGTTATGAAAAACAAGGTGCACCATGCCCCTGAAAAAATACATGATTATAATTTATATGTAGGTAAGCTCACTTTCTTGGACAGATGATTTATTTATTTGGGTTCTCTCACTGGTAAACCAAAATGTGCACTTCTTTTTCTCCCCGTGATCTTCCCAGTAAAAGGAATAGATAATGAGAAAGAACTTAAGTATTGGAGGGCGATACGCAGTAAGAGACTTATTTTAAGCTATAACAGTTCTTACCATCTCACTGAGTCCACCGGCGAGCTTTCATTTGACGGGAACTGACATTCCATTACGAGCGTCGAACCTTTTAGGACAGGCGGCGCGAATAACTTCACATCTGATTTTGTGAGACCCTTCAGACCTGCAAAATAAAAAATCGAATTTTAATTCACCTATTCTTGCAAGCACTTTTTTGTTGTGAGTTAATATTGTATCCTGATTGTACTCAACGTGTATTTACCAAGAGAATAGAATGAGCTTTCTATACTCGAGTAAATGTCGTTTTTCTATGCTACCAACATTCCATAGCGGTCTTTTTTGTCTTCTTCTTTATTTACAAAGCATGTACTAAAAATTGACTTTCTCCTTTTGTGTTCAGCTCTGTCGCGCTTTCCTAAACTGTAGCGAAAAAATATCCACATATTTTCTTATTTGCACTTCCTTCTCATCTAAACATCTATTTTTTAGAACGTTAAGGCAAACAATGGGATTTTTCGTGTTTTCTGTCATACTTTTGATATCACAGGAAACAGCAAGAAACCGTTGCGAGTTGAAGAGCAACAATCCGGAAGCCTGTGTAAGTGTTGATTTTTAGCATTATTACCACACTTTTTCCCCTCAACAAGAAGTAGGAGTGTTTTTCTTGGAGCATCTACTATCAACCTAGGCTCCCTATTTATTGACAACAACAAAAGTCATTCCAGAGTAATAGTAAGCTGGGTCATAAAGCGCATTTTGTTCAATACATGAAATTCTGATTCACCCGCTTTCTCTTTTCTGTCGCTTTTCCTGAAATGGTACTGGGAAAGTGCGAAAGCATGACGTGCACATAGCAGCGGCCTATCACTTAATTCCTGAGTATAAATATAAGTGGAGGCATCACCCATTGCATATAAAAAAGGATGTGTTAAGTTTTCCATTACAACTTTTCTAGCCACTTCCATATCCAAGCTTAACTTCATTCTTGAGCAAGCACTTATGTACATTTGTACACTTACATTTATGTTATAAATGCAGGCTTTTTTAACCCGGAGATGCACATTTTTCTCTAACTCTCGTTCTGATGTTCTGATGCACTAGTACTTCTTGCACTTTCTCAGAAAAGTTTCTTCGGGTTTGGCTTCACTGTAACGATAATGTGGAAGTGATAAGGATGGCCGGAGTACGATTTTTCAGGCAGTTTTAAAAGTATAGTTTGGGACATTTCCTCCTTCCCAGGCAGACCTGGCTTTTACATTGGTGCATACTGCGGATTGTGTTTAAAAAGCTTAATAGCCACTCGTCACTATTTTGCTAGGAACCTGACATTTATGACATAAGTATGTTTATAACATTGCCAACATGATAGATGTTACGGCCAAGGATAAAATAATTAAAGAGAATCTATAAATTATCTACACACTTTATATTCGTCTGCTATTTGAGAAAGAAGGAGAGTGGAGCTTCGGAAAGAGAAGTTGACAAGCAGAAAGAGTGCGAAAGTGCTAGCTGAGATATCTGCTTAACTTTTAACAAAGCTGTTTCCTCAGTTTGATCCACGCCCTACACAAATATGCATGAAAACGCATGGTATGCATGCAGGGTAAAACTCAAACTTACAGCACGTGGGCTGAAAGAGAGGAAAGTAAATACAGTGTCATCTAATCATTCCTAAAACTTTCCGGAAAATAGTCGGATTACTTCAAAGGAGCAAAATTTCATAATAGGAAAATATGGCGGTTTTAATACCCATCTTTGGGCTGCAGGCAGGGATATAAGCATTGTCTGAAAAAGTACGTACAGCTCAGTTAATTGGAAACGGGTGTCTCTCATGTTCATGTTTCCGGATAAACACTTTTATGGATAGACTGTAATGTAAAAAGTGAGAATATCTATTTAGGGAAAACTTTGCAACACAATACAGCTAAACCCTATTTAAGAGAAAGGAATGCTCTCCCTTTTTTAATTCATTAAGCTGACAATTTTCACAAAATATGTTACGTAAATGGCTGTAATTGAAAATTACTGTTTTAATAAAAAATAACTTTTGTTGTTTTTTTTGGCTTTCTTCATTTAGCGATGTACATATAGTATAGAACACTACAAATTTTCAAACGTGCACTTTCCCTTTTCTCTTTCTTCTGCACCCATTCATTTCCCTGCATTAAACTCATTCACGATTGCGATTGTAAGACGAAAAATTATTAACCTAGTGTTGCAGTTGCTTTTTCTCTCTCTCCCTCCGTACTTCTTAATTTGTTACAATGTTTTCTTTCAGGCATGCTCCCTCCCTTTCTCTTTCTTTTTCTTATTGCCCCTTCTAATTTAACTATGATCACGCATAGACAAGAAAAAATTAGATAAAGCTACGTTTTCGCCGACATAGCTTATTACACTTCGAATAGCTCACATTTCAGAAATATGAAAATGTGCTATATTAGTAATAAAACAATTTACTATTATGTTAAAATGTATGACGGTAGGGTGTAAATGTAGACATAGACTAGACTCTGATTCATATTGTGAAAATGAAAAATTGGATTATTCGGAATAGGTTTATACATATATGGCTATACAACGTAGACGCTGTTATAAGTATTCCCGTTGGCTGTGCTGTTTACACCGACTGTGAAAGTCACGTCCACCTCCGCACGCCCATATGTCGGTGTAATTTAAAATGACTGATAAGCATAGTTATTTCACTTATTATTGCATGCATTTCCATTTCCTCAAATCAAGTTCCAGCCCAAGAAAGGCTTTCCGTGTTCTCTCTGCGTCCTCTTTTATTTTTATACTTTTGATTTCACTTCGCATATTTCTCGTCGAAACTTGGGGGGAAAAGGGCATTCCATCAGATCGGACGAGACATAGCTTGCTCCGACAACAATGGGTAAGGATTCCTTCGAGTGAAAGTATGGTGCGGTGCGGCACATTATTTAAGCGCCAGCGGCCACACACAACATAAGGAAAAACGAGTTCATAAAAGAAAAGTGAGATCACAATCG
This sequence comes from Acrocyrtus sp. NNG-2020, assembly GCA_027744115.1. NCBI lineage: Eukaryota > Metazoa > Arthropoda > Collembola > Entomobryomorpha > Entomobryidae > Acrocyrtus > Acrocyrtus sp. NNG-2020. The sequence continues at coordinate 1,649 of JAHZND010000823.1, read as the reverse complement.
GGATTCCTCCAAGCTCTTCCTTTCATTCACTCTTTCTCTCTGCTATTTTTCATTTAGTTCTTTTTTAATCTTACATAAAAGTGTGTGGTCACTTTCTCGTACGTTTTATGTTTTTTCCTTAAATCTTAAGCGTCCCTTTCATTGTCTGTTAAATTCGATTGACATTGCAGAACAAATACCGAATAATTTCCAAATAATATGTGAGGTCACACAAGCAATTTTCTATCTAATTGTTCTGCAGTGCCAGTTTCTGCACTCATCCCTACCTCCTTATTTATTATTACAAAAATTCAAGCGCTCGCTGTTTTTTTCCTTAAATCTTAAGCGTCCCTTTCATTGTCTGTTAAATTCGATTGACATTGCAGAACAAATACCGAATAATTTCCAAATAATACAATATGTGAGGTCACACAAGCAGTTTTCTATCTAATTGTTCTGCAGTGCCAGTTTCTGCACTCATCCCTACCTCCTTATTTATTATTACAAAAATTCAAGCGCTCGCCTCTGTCCATTTCACTCGCAATTAGAAAGGAATGTGTCTGCCTGTCTCAAGCAAGTGGACAAATTGGGAAAAACTCGCACGCTATTATAACTTCATGTAGAGTGTAGAAGTGAAAAGGGGAAAAGTATGTGTTTTAATATTACTCCCTTGCATCCCATTTTTCCCTTTCCAACGCACTACAACATGTGTTCAACATTCGGTCAAATATTTCTCTTACTCCACTTTTTCTCTTGTCTCGAATCCATCCTGCCCCAAAAATCTTTAAAATGGAGCGGTCCTCTTACACTCTTATCTCCAACATGGACTACTTCTGACTGACTGACATTTCCCCACTATATATCCACTGTGAGCATTACCACACCACTTGATATTGCCGACAATTTTTTGGGTAAAAGAAGAAAAGGAGAGACGAAGAAGAACTGCAGGAAATGAAAGTGATATTTTCAGTAAAACAATTCCGTTGACTAAAGAAAAGGAGAGAAAAAAGAAGGCGTACGAGCAAGCTAAAGTATGTCTATTTGGAGAAAAAACCAGAAGGAAAAAGTATGTGTATAATGGAGAATGAAGACGATACAAACGGCATCCACAAAACGGAAGAAGTATGAAAGGGAAAATGTTTTTCTTATGGAATTTTTCCATCGTCCATTTTCTGCGGAAATGGACGATGTCGTATACATTGGCTTTTTGAACAGCCAATATTACACGTAGCAATCCCGAATACATCCCTAAAATGTGTATTTGGAGCGATGCTATGCTGCCATGCCGGTTCTATACGGATATATGCAAAACTTAGGGTGGAATGGAGCTCGGAGCAGTTGTGAGCTGTATATATGCATTTTCTCATTTGCAGTGACGGGCAATTGGTATTGTTCCTGTCTCCAGTTTTTGTTACACTTCCCATTAGAAGCCACTCCAATTCGTGCAGGGCACTGAAACGAAGGAAGAAAGAGAAAGTGTGTGGAGAAGCCTATTATGTCAAGCCAGACAAAGTTTTTAAGAAAAGTAAAAGTATAATAAGCGCTTACTTGGCAGGATGAAAATAAAAGAGGGTAGCTCTCTTATTTATACACATGGCCGGCGTAAAATAGATCGCAGCCATCAAGAGCGGCGCCTTCATATTGAAACCATTGTGGAAATGAGTTTTTCG
>JAHZND010000822.1:0-53276 GCA_027744115.1 Acrocyrtus sp. NNG-2020 | reverse complement strand
GTTGCGAGAAGCTATAGCTGGTTCTCACAGGGAGAGCTCCTAAGAGCTGCGAAAGACAGTGATAGTGCTGAAGTTGAAGAGATCACTATATCACATGTAATAAGGATTGGTGTATGGTGAAGTGTATAAAAGAAGTGCCTACATGCTATATGAAAGAGCTAAACTTTATGCATGCTTTTTATGCGAATCTGGTGTTGTTTATTGTTGTAGTGGTGCACGGACAGATGAATGGAATGGACGGATAATGAGAATCGTCCTCCTCTCTGTAAAAAAATAAGTGACTACGTAAAAATATGAGCTACGCACTCTGCAGATTTGCCTTTTCTAAAAAAAGTTATCTTTTTTAGCTGCAGCATGATAAATAAGACTATTATTTTTTTATTTGCGAGCATGTGATTATGTGATTTTTTCTTGGAAGATTAATCAGTTTTCTGTGTGGTATGGTATGGTGAGGCAGTGGTGATGGACTTGGAGTTGGACTGAAGAAGTTTTCTTGGAGGAATCGAGCATGTGTGGAATTAAAGTTGAGTTTGACTTAACTGCACCGCACCGTACTGATGAAAAAAAATTACTGTGATATGGATTGAGTAAACCACTTGGAATAGTTTGACATTGGCTGGTGCACTTGAAAAAAAAATTGTATTGAGAGATTAAAACCGAGCTATGATTTTAAATGCACTGAACAACTTCCATTTAAAAAGCAGTTTTAAAGTCAGAACTTTTTAAAATGCTGACGGCTTCTGTTGATCTGATATGAAAAATGAATTATCTTCAGTTCGTTGGGAGCTTACATTCCTGAGGATCTGTTAACTCTGCCAACTTCCTTCTACAGGAACAGAAAGGAGTGAAGTTTATAATGGTATAAATTTCAAAGTGCAAATTTGAAATCCTCTTTGAAAGTGAGTACGGTGAGGAGGTAGCTTAAAAATATGCTCGTGCTGTAATATTCACTTCTTCAGATTTTGCCTTTTGCGCTAAATGTGATTTGTGCCATTTATAGTAATTGTGAAATAAGATGATTTGCATGAGATTTGAACAGAATTGCGCAGCACGATAAATTTCCCAAGTTAAAAGTTTTTGTGAATCTGAATGGGATCGGTCATCCTGAATTGCAGGTAAGCAAAAATTATATTTGTAAATACAAATTTATACAAAAACGAGCGTGCTTATTGCAGTGAAGATTTCATAATTTGGTGTAGGTCCTGTAAAAAAGAAGCTCATTTCAGTGCGATATTAATAAAAATGGACTCTATTCTCTGTAAGACGACACCACGACCACATTCATTCATTGATATCTCACAGTATTCCAAGAAAATATACTCTCCAGACACCACATCTTCAAAGGTCTCGCGAGTATTTTATGTATGCGCTCAGCATACGCAATCACTAATTAGTTGTCGTCTCAGTGGATAATCGATAAAGCATAATAAATTATTCAAGTTCAAGTTTATCTTGTCTTATGTATGTGTACGCGTGTGTGTGAAATATCACACAGTCACACAACGCGAGTTTTGTTTACGCAAGTAATAAGCCATAAATATGTACTACTGACATTTAAAGTCAGGGATTAGATTAGGCTTTTAATTCATCTATGGAATATTTTTACTTTCATACTCTTCATCATACACAACTGCCTGCAACATCAGTAGCCGAGTGAAATAATCAATCTTAAAAACAACGAAGCTTAAGTCGTACATATGTCTAGTACTGTACAAATAGCTCGTTGATGTAGAATTTTTACAATTTCTAAAGTATTTCAGTACCTGTTTCATAAGTATTTTGCAATTTGCTAGAAAAAGTAATTTACTTTAAATTCAGTAATTAACAATTTTACATAAGAAATGAATGAGTCTACATGGGCTAGTCTTTTTTTAATGTGTGCATGCGTGCGATGACAAATCACGCTCTGAACTCCACTTGTGAGCTACATATAAGCGTATTACGTGGAGTAGGAATTTTTCGCACCACACAAGAATATGACAATTTTTTGAATTATTCTTTTTTGTTCCCACTGCGCCTTTTATCGTGCTCAATCTTAAAAATATTTTAGCTTCAGTTTCATGCACCCTTTTAAAAGTAATGCTTATTGTTATCATCTATAAATAGGTAGCTATTATTGTATGTTAAGTTTAATCCCAGCTAAGTTTAGAAATGTGTGCCGTGCCCAATCTAAATTTAGGTATAATTTTTAAAAAGCAAATCCAACAACTCAACTAGTGCTCACAGGTTGTCGTGTTTTTAATATTAGCGAGATTTTTAAAACGAGTAACGGGAAGAGAAGAGGGAGACAATGATGAATGGCGAAGTGCAAAAAGCATGCAGATGCAGTAAATTACACCTTTAAATAGTAATGATATATTTGGCTGCAATTATTTTTGTTTTCCGTCTCTGGCTATTATTACAATCATTACAGGGAATTCCGGCCTTTAACCTTACACTTGTCATTCTGCAAAAAAAAAGCGCAGACGTAAACACAGTTTCTGTACGCTGCCTGCTTATGCCTTAGTACTATCGGGGTAATTTATACCACATTTTTTATTAGATTTTTACCATTCATCTTCGAGTTCATTTATGCAAAATCACGTTTTGTACGTTTATAATTTTTTTTGCTTCAAAAGCCTATTCATAAAATGGAATTATACAGTTGCGTACTATTGTACTATATATCCGTTCCGCTTTCTGTTACGGTGATACAATGACCATTGACCGCACCACCACCACCACAAGACTCCACTCTTATTGTGTGTCAAGTGAAGTGGAAAGAAATGGAAATAAACTCATTGATCATTTTGCAGTTATTACACTCATTGAAAACTTCATTATCACCACTTCAGCGACACTTTGAGTCTCACCTCCATACCCATAAAAGAGTTATAACAACATTAACTGCTCTTTTCACCAATAAAGTCCTATTTACAGCTGCAGCGCAGAAGCCTGCACTAAAAGTCATGAAAATGAGCTTTTTAAACAGATTAATTTTCCTGATAAAAAAAGATAATGAGCAAGCTATTCATATTTCTCTTCGAGATTTTTCTATATACTAGCAGCAGTGATGCCTACGATGCTGCACGTTGTCGCACTTTATACCTATGGAACCCCCGCTGAGAAGACGATTTATTAAAAGTGTTTTTAATGTTTGCCTTAAAAATTACTTAAAATTGCTAAAAGTGTTTGTAAGACGATAAGTCTGGCTGTGGGACTGTAAAAAATTTCTAAATTAGCTTTTAAAATTACATTAATCCTGCTTATTTTCATGCACAGCACGTCCCAACTCGCTACATCGTACGAGAGTATGGTGAGGTATAGACTATGCGGTAGATAAATCTGATTATTAGTCTCCTGTTATTATATTTTGTCGGTCGGACAAACTATCGGAAGGAAATACGTAGGAATCCTTGACCTATAAATCTACATTTAATAAGCCGAGAGAAAACAATACTTTTCCCATTTTACTCTCAGTTCATTCATTGTCAACGGAAAAAAATATACTGTCATACAGCAGCACGTTCAGCTTACAGCTACACGGCTAAGGATGACTTGATTACTGTGATGAGGCTGCAATATCTATTTGCGATGACCCAGGCAAGAAATAATTTAATGAATAATGCTGATACGACTAATTTTTCTTCTTGAAAAGGAATGTGTCCATTTCGACGTTAGCTAAATTCATTTCATATGCGTGTACAAATATGGTAGTAAATTATTTCTTTTTCTTTACAAAAAGCACATCTGTCACTCCTTTAATTTAACAGGGAGATTTATCACATCCTAAAATAATTTATTTTTTACAGCTGATATCATTAGCAGCTAGTAGGTCACAAGTGAGTCTGCTGAACGAGGTATGATCCTTGAACAAGAAAATATTTTGCGAAATTGCAAGTTAGCACTAAATGCATATATAAAATGTGTGTCCATTTCAGACTTTCAAATTTAAATTTAAAATATCATAAACCTTGTACTGCGCTAACATTAAGCTCAAATTTGCAACATTATATGCAAATTCAGCTATCCTTCGCTGCCCTCTGTTTCGTGTGAATAGTAAAAAAAAATTCTTTGATAATCAAGTTTACGCTTATCATCAGCTTTTTATCGAGAGGCACTTTTTTCACAAAGAAATTCAGAGGAATGTATGTATCTTCATTGTTCTTTTATAATATCGTGAAAATCTCACTACAGCAATCTTAATCTGGGTGAGTATTTAGTAGTACTAGAATATAATAAAATTAGGATCATGTGAGTAATTTTAAATTATGCTATTCAGTGCAACTGCAATTCCATACCTATGTGCTTTGTCAAAGTAAATGTCATACTTTTTTACCACTTCTAAAGTGCGTGTGGTTTTGCAACCTGGGCTCTAAGAAGTCACATTCTCTGAACTAAATTGGTCATAATCACAATACATTGCAAATTCTGTTTTATGATTGTGATAAACAATTCAAGTTGCTTTTATTATGGTTAAGCGCAAAACAACAAAAGTGCGCTGTTTCACAGAGAAATGTTTGAGATTAAAATTCATCCCTTGAAACTTGAAATGATGCTACTTCAAGCATTTTTTTAAAAATAAGATTCAATCACGCTCATCTTACATTTACATGTGCATATCTGAGGATGAACATCGCTAACAGAAAACTAGCCGCTTACGCGTAAAATTATTCAGTGTGCTCTTCAAATCAAATCGTAAACTTAACTTATCTTGTACATTTTACAGCGTGATAATTATGTACTCATGTTACCTGAAAATTACCACGCAATTTAAGTGCTTTTTTGTGGTTAGACACTTTCATTACTTATTTAAGTATAACCCTGCACTAATTATTTCTGTTACAGTTTGTGGATACTACCATTAACTGAAATTGCATCTCATAAGTAGTGACAAACCAGAATAAGATTTCTCGTGATTTTAGCATGATTGTACTCCGCGCTTTAACATCTCCATTAAGATAGTCACTCGTAGCGAGTTGTTGATGTTGACATTCATTTTTCATAAACCACTTTTAAAGTCCTTCTCTCCATCCATCCTCCGCGTATTACGTGTCGCAGTTGCGCCACTTTAATAGCTTCATTCCATTGTAAGAGCCAAAATGACTTAGGGAGACCACGCATAAAAAGTAGTAATAACGTGTAATAACTAACTTCTATTGCGACCGCTCCACAATTTTTCTGAGACAAACTTAGCAATTCTCGCACATTCCCCTTTTAAACGATCAATTTTACGCTTTCTAATCAAAACGCTACCATTCTCAGTCGTGCTTAAAAACAAAAAAAGTGCTTTTTTCATACACTGAAGTTGACTAAACTTGCACATTTACCGTAAGTGTAAACGAGGTGGAAGTTGTAAATTAGTGGGGAAAACTCCAAAACCATCTATTCCATTGATCCCATTTCTGAGCACACAAAATTCGTTGTGGGTAGGACACATAAAAATAGAGATAGAGAATATGATACTTTCGTAAAATACAAAAAAAAATATTTGAGCGAGCAGTGAGCAGCTCTAAAAAAAGTTTTTGCAAAGTTGTTTAGTCAGCAGCAGGAGAGCTGCATTTTTACTATTTTTACCTTTCTATACCTGGTTGGATTGGTTTAGTTAATATCATTTCAGTGCACTTTTTATATACATTTTAGATACTAAAATGACAAAACGCTGGGCTGATAGTAGCATGCTCATTGGACGCTCACCTCATCTCATCTCACTGTTGTTAGCAGAGAGGAAAAAAATAAGCCTATCAGGTTGTAAAATCTGCATGTATTTACGGTTTTTAAAGAGATGCATGAATGATGTCGAAATGATGTGGGATTATTGACCGAGCTGATGAAGCGGAGGAAAATTTGAGGTTTTGGAATCGATCCATACGTCCATACGCTTTTATCCACATTTGTACATGCAATAATAGTGCCTAACCTGGTATTTAGGAGTTCTTAGATTCAGCCCATCTTCCTTCATTACCGCATCATGATGAGCGCGTGGGTACATATAAATATGGTTATAGCGAGATTGCCTTCTTCTTTGCCAGAAACGAAAAAGCCAAGATTTTAAAAATACACAGCAGCCTGTTCACGTGTAATACGATACATGATACGCTCCGGAGTATGAAATCGTGGGATAGCAATATGATGCAATGAAGAAGCTGCTCAGATCATTTTTTTGTTTGCCTTGCGGACGCCTTTTCTGAAGCTCATTCTAATCAATTATCCGCAATTCTAATTTCATGAGCTAAGAAGAAGAAGAACAAAGAAAATCTTACATAATCGCCCCCCTCCGAAGGGAATGATGATAAGGTGGAGAGTTTTCTGCATGAGTTGATGATGGATTGTACCGTCTTCCTGTAAGACACCAAGTCTGAAAAATAATGCAACTCTAAAAAAGCAGGAAAATTATCGTGCTGGAGAACAGAACTTGATTTTCCCATGAATGGATTTATGAAAATTGCCCCGTCTACAATAAATGCTATGAAATGATGAGGTTGATGATTCCAAAGCGTGGGCAAAGTGGACAGGTAGGCTGAAAATTTTTCACAGTGATTCAAGGACACAACTACATCACTGCCGCTTCTTGTAAGTGATGATATTGCAATGATATTGGTAACTGGGAGTGAGATGCAAGACTTTACTAGTTGACGACTAGTAAAGTTACACGTGAGAAACGTGCCTTAGGTAAATGAAGCTCAAGTATACATCCTAGCAATTAATGTGTTAGCTGATGATGTAGTGTTGGGTACGTTGTTTGGTTGATGATGGAATAATGTTGTCCATTGTAGGTACACTTACAAACCTCATTAAGACTTTTTGCGGAGGTTTCGTTTTGCATCTTACAATTTTTGTGGGTATGTATAAACAAAGTTTGGCTAATAAAAGGAGGCTAATTGGCCGCATTAGTTACTATTTCCTATATTCAGCATTCTATTTTTGTCAAATGATTCCATTTACGTTCAGTTTTTTACAAAGGGTTTTTTGCCGACAAGTGCGAATCCACTTGAAATGGTACAAATACGGAACACATGTTTTTTAGAGTGTGTCTACTGCGAAAAGCTATTATTCTGCTGAATATTCAGCAGTTTAATTGAAATTTACACGAAATTGTAGACAACACTGATAAAAATAAATTATTTTAGGCCTTCTTTAGTGAATTGAATTCACACTTGGCGCCGCACGCCACACGTAGCGCTTTTTTAGAAGTAATAAGGATAATTGCGGAAATTATAGTTGATGTTGATGGCATTAGAAAGGAAAATGGAACTGCGTCCTGTGTCCGAGAATTGAGAATTCTTTTAAAACTGGTTTCGTTTTCCTTTATCCCTTCTATTCATCAAAGGTTGTTATAATTGCGAGTATTGTTATTCCTCCTACATGACTATTATCAACATCATGCTTTTTATTGTCTCTGCCAAGGGTTTCTAGTATAATGGCACATTACGCAAAAAAGTGTATCATGGGAAAATAGTTAGCAAGAGTTAGAAACAAAGAGGAAACTAGATGTGAAGGATCCTTCTCCTTCTCGGCGATCCCATCAGGGAAGGCGACTTCAAAGGCTGAAGTCGTTTCTTGCTTACACTGACAAGGTTGGGGTGAAGCAGTGCCAAGTGCACCTACCTACGCCTACGCCTACTGAAAAGAAAATGATTTGTTTTCTGTTGCGACAACACTGTCACTTACTCAGTCTGGCTACCCTGAATTGACAAGCTGTTCAGAGATATATGTATTTTTAAAATATATAAAGTCGTTTTCATTATTGTTGTCGATGATGGAAGGTGACAATCTATTATCAAAGTTTTCATTTCATCTGGGTCACAGCCCGTGACCCGTAACCCAGATATTTCTTTTTTTGCACTTTCATTGATGTTTGCACAGCCTGGTTTTTATGAGTGTGTTTGAAATAGTTGCAGCTCAGACAACTAGAACAAAGTTAATCTGCACAGTTGTCATTTTCAAAGATATATAATTTTTTAACTTCTCCCATCAGACTCTCTTCGAACGTGATGAACAGAGTGATGATATGAGCTACAAGGCCATTTTAAAGTTTTTTTTTCAGAAATAAAAGTCATATTAATTGAAGCAGAAGAAATTAGATTTCGGTCAAAATTGCTTTAAACCCACTTCGTATGGTAAAGACATATATGAGCTTGCAAAAAACAGTACACCCAGCGTTGATTACATTTCTGAGAGTGGTGAGTGCTGACAACATGAAATACGTCAGGGAATGAGTGTTTACGGTCGTTTCGTATGATTTGTGAAAATTACTTTTTGGAAGGCACTGACTGACGATTTTTACATGGCTATTTGAAACAAAGTTAAGAAAAAATATAAACAGTGTGCCTAAGCACATTTCTTGTTTTTACTACTTCGAAGGAAGCTTGTTGGTAGCTCCATTGCCACCCCATAAATAATCATAAAAACTGTCCCAGATATTTTAACGAGCTTGAAGTTAATATTGAAGAATAGCATTATGCAATACAGATTTATTTTTTTGATTTTCGCAAAAAAATAGCCCATTGTAGACTGTAGTAGTTACTCACACTACACAGAAGCCGGGAAAGTCATACGTACCTATTTGCTGACTAAACATTTTGTTGTATTTGGGCTGTATATATAGGTAGTACCTGCAGTCATTTGCTTTGCTCCAATTTTTTCCAGGAAAAGAATTTTCTTCTCGACTTCCCAGAACTAGAGTAGGACATACCACATATGCACACCTCGTTTCATTTTTTTTAACCATATATACCACAGTGGACTCGCTCTAATCTAATCTGATTTTACTAAAGTACCACTAAAAGGTGCTGTGGCTCTNTCGCTCTAATCTAATCTGATTTTACTAAAGTACCACTAAAAGGTGCTGTGGCTCTGGAAAATACTAGATGCGACTATGCGACCAAGACAAAAACGAATGCGGGGCAAACGCAAAAAACTTTCACTGATAAAGTTCTTTTTAGACTCAGCGCAAAGACTGGCAATGACATGATTACAGCCCGTTCTTGGAAATCCTCGGATTTTCATATTTCCATCTGTCGTTTAGGGAGCACTTTTGCAAGACCTGAAAAAATGTGTACAAAACGGAATATAGAAATACAGCCCATCTATAGCTTATACAGCCACCCTTTAGTTGCTGAACTATAAGAAACATGAATATTCATAAAGGAGTAGTGCGATAGTTATTAGACGCAATTTTTCATTTCATTTATATCATCAATAACTTCATTTTGAACCTGAGCATGACTCAAGGATTTCCCTTCTTCATGGCTTCTCTCGTGTTATGTGCCCACGCTCACTTCGCGCTAAAGACTTTAATGTCCCATCGATTCCTTTGCGCCTTGGTCGGTCGTGGTGGTGAAACCTTGTTTATGCATTGCTTCATGCTTCCACCAACAACCAAGTACGTATGCTTTACATCCATTAGTAAAGTTTCTACTAAAAAGTACACAACAAGAAGCAAAAATGATAAAGGTAATGGCGTTCCATTGTAAATGAGATATTTACGATTTTTTACCATTGTCATTCACCTTGGAAGGTTGGAAATATTTTTTTCTGGAGTAAGTACGTAAACGTAAAGGATACAAAAAGCTAATAAAACTTATGAAAATGGTTACGCTTGCAAATTCTTTTTACAAATTCTTGTAGGTTTCATAAACTAAATTATTTGTTTGTAGGTATAACTGCAGACATAAAGGTGCAAATTTAAGTGCATATTTTAAACATTAGCCTAATCTTGCTAGCGTAATAATAACTCATGACTTCTTTCAGCTCACTTTTTAAAGTTCGATTAGTTATGCTGATAGATTCCATATCCTGTCATAAGTGTATTAGAAATTGGAATGGCTTTATTTTTTTGTGTCTTTTTCTACTACTCCATCTTCATCTATGTAGAATTATTAGGAAGAACGAATAATAATCGCTTTTTATAAGCTAACTTTCTGTTTTTTTGGCTGCTGTGTGTGGGACTGTCATTCAAGCTTGCTGTTGCTACTACTCCGCTGTACTTTACGATAATGATAATTGCATGTCAATAACATCCAGTCCCAGGCGACCGCTAGAAAAATACTGCAAACAAAAAGACCAACTTTCAGCTTCACTTCTTTTTTTGGCAAGGAGGGGAGTAGTATTGTGTGCAAGAAAAACTTCTCTGCATTCATCCATAATTTATTTGGTTGATGACGACAGTCCACACGATGATAGTGTGGTTTTGCTCAGTATTAGAAGTTGTTTTTGTTACGTTCATCACTATTAGTCTTTTTTCACTTTCATTTAGTCCGTCTCTCCCCGTTTGATGTTATTGCCTCCCCAACACTGGCGCTGAAGGAGTGGGTACCATTATTTGAAAATTGCATTGTGTTCATGTAGGTAACTCTCGAAAATAGTTACTATTTTTAATGGCCCGTACTCTCACTCAATCACTCTGTGAAGTCATCAGTTCTGCTGTTGACTTGCTCATTGTCAAGTCTACTGTCTAGTCACTAGTCACTAGGTAGTTAGCAGTTAGCAGTTAGCAGTTCTAGAAGGCAGAAAGCAAAACGCAATTTTTTAGAGCTTGCAAGGACTGGCTTGAAAAATGAAACATGAAAATATACTGCCACCCTATAGAGTTCTTCGAAGCGTCAGAAATAGTAAGCTATGCGATATTATAGCATCGATTTCATATGCGTGCCGAGAATATTTTCATGAAAGTAATTTTTTTCCTTGTAAACAATGGAATGAAGTCTTGTTTGCGAGAGCTCAATATTTTTACTCTTGTCATCACCATATTATTTTGTATGCATATTATTCCATCTATTTTGAAACCTAGAAATGGGAAAAACAAAAAGATGAGCTTTTTGGCAAAATCCAATTCGAACTGTCCTTCACAAAAAAAGCTATAAAATTCCAATGGCTTTGTTTTGGTGGTGCTTATGTAAAATATAAATTCGTTGAGTCATCATGTCGCACAGTGGTAGTATTCCAAACAGCATCATTACAGAGAAAGATAAAGATTCACCTTGATCTTCGGCGCAACTCTTTTTCATACTTTTTCATGATTTGAGAAGATCATTATCGCCGAACTCCTGACTAGAACATGATAACATGAGCAGATGGAAACGCTGCGCACTTGGAAAACTACTGTCAGCCTGTCTTCATTAAGTGATGCCATAAAGAAGCTTTGCATGGATAATTTTATTAGAAAAAACTTTTTTTACAATCCAATTCCCCCATCAGATTGAATTTGTCCATGATTGGCGGACACAATAAAAACTAGTAAGTGCTCGCCTTGGTTGATAATGAAATATTAAATAGTTTTTTTCCAACTTCTATTCGCAGCGGATTTTAGAGAACTGGCTGTCTTCAGACTAATTTGTCTTGTAGAAGTTTTTCAGTTGGAAGTTGGAAAAGTGACGTCAACACCTATTAAGACGAATTGGCTTGTTAGTCTGCGCACTATTCTTTTATTTTTTACAATGTTGTTTTGTCCATGAGCGTATTTTAATTTCTTGAAAAAAAAGTACCTGATGCTTTATCGCATTATGCAAAGTCCAATAAAAAGCTCCTTTCTTCATTTAAATTTTTGCTCATTATGTCATGATCTAAGGATGATGTTTCTGTTTTGTTAAAAAAATGACTATTTGTGTACACATCGTAATAATATGATTATTATCATTAGGAGTAAGTCACGAGTCCCTCGAATTTATTTTAAAATTGTTTTCTTATAGGACGACGGATTATTTCCATTCTTCGCATGAATTCATAATATTAATAATAATATTGTGGAATTTATATTAAAAAAGGTTGTATGCGAGGGAAGCTCACCACCGGAGATGCGTGTATACCTGCCACCTGCACTTCTTTAAAAATAGGATTTTGAAGATTGTACCATTATTAGATATCGTAGCAAGGTTGGCCTCTTTGAATTTATGGCGGTTGTGATAGAAGTGGAGTGAGTTGGCAATACCCACAAAAATTAAATTGTGGTGGGGTGGTTAAAATTGTAGATGGGAGTGCAAGATTTATCCATTCTTCGCATGAATTCATAATATTAATAATAATATTGTGGAATTTATATTAAAAAAGGTTGCATGCGAGGGAAGCTCACCACCGGAGATGCGTGTATACCTGCACTCCTTTAAAAATAGGATTTTGAAGATTTTGTACCATTATTATATATCGTAGCAAGGTTGGCCTCTTATTTATGGCGGTTCTGATAGAAGTGGAGTGAGTTGGCAATACCCACAAAAATTAAATTGTGGTGGGGTGGTTAAAATTGTAGATGGGAGTGCAAGATTTAAAAGGACGACAGCGACAAAACAAGATGACGAAGCTGCACACATCTATAACGAGATTCGTGAAGAGAAAAAAGCAGTTCTCGTGGACCATCTTGACATGCAGGAATATGCATAATCATATGCAATCGTTTTAATTAAAGCAAAAATGATAGACTAGAGATAATGTCTGTGTAGGTGCGAAAAATTGAACAAGGCAGGGCGAATGGCAAGATTACATGCGAGATGCAAGTACAAACAAAGCCAAAAAATATCTCACTGCCAAAAAGTCTGCTTTGGAGCAGAGCATAATATTATGTGAAGATTCCTGCTACGCTTAAATGGGGTTTCGTTGATGAAGGTAAAGGTAAAAAAGATATCACAAGAGGAACCTTCTTGGAAGGAAATTTTCTTGTTGGGATAAAAGGGAAGGATCCACTTGCAGATTTGCTTTTTTAGATAGGTTTGGAGTTGGATTTTGACACTTTTCCTAGTACTGAAGACATGGGGTAGTGGTTAATCATTATTTTATCCTCCAATCCCTTTTTGTTTTTCGCAGTAATTGGAGTCAAAATTCAAATTTGTGGAAGTGAATCGTATCTCCAGCGTGGGCACCAAGCTGGTTTCATAAAAAAAGCCGTGAGGCATTGCTATTGTATTACAGGGAAAACGCGGAATCAATTTTGATTGGCTTATTTACTCACAATCAGAAAGGTGTAACTGATTATTCTTTTCTTCTTCTTTTATCTGCTTCGCGTCGTGCTTAGGTATGCGTACTTTTCTAAGAAAATATTTGCAAAGGTACACTTATCTCCGCTCAAAAATGTCTTCATTACAAATACTCACAAATTCTGACCCACTTCCAATTTACGAGAAACACGCTAGCGCGCAACTGTAGTCTGAAATGGTACATTTATTTCTATTTTTTTCTAGTATCATTATGACATCTGGCAGGCGCATTTCTATGAAATACGCAATTCTCGGGTTGAAGTCCTTCTTTGGCTACGTAATAAGTTTTTTCGAAAACGTTATTCTCCTAAATTACAAACCATTCTTTTATTTTCTATGCAAAGTATTGCTCTACAGCAAAGAGAGAAGAGAGATCTAAAACCACGTCTGAGCACAAAAAAGCTAACCTAAAAAAGTCGTATCCTTCTTAGCGACTACAAGAAGTTCACTTTGACTGTAGTCTGAAATGGTACATTTATTTCTATTTTTTTCTAGTATCATTATGACATCTGGCAGGCGCATTTCTATGAAATACGTAATTCTCGGGTTGAAGTCCTTCTTTGGCTACGTAATAAGTTTTTTTGAAAACGTTATTCTCCTAAATTACGACCATTCTTTTATTTTCTATGCAAAGTATTGTACTCTACAGTAAAGAGAGAAGAGAGATCTAAAACCACGTCTGAGCACAAAAAAGCTAACCTAAAAAAGTCGTATCCTTCTTAGCGACTACAAGAAGTTCACTTTGACACCCACGCAACCGCACACCCTCTCTCCTTGTCCGACTCCGTTCTATGTAGCCCTAGCCCTCCTGCAATAAACTCGACAATAAAGCAGAACAACAGCAACAGCATGAACGCCAGAAAGTCATCAAGTCATCATATATCTCCCCCTCTCCATTTTGGACCTTTCTCTTACAATCTCCAATCTAGACAAAAGAGCAACTTCTTCTGAGTCACCAGCATCCTTGTTCCATCTTAAGGATGTACAAGTGTACTCTACATTCTACATGCAAATCCATTTCTTTCTATTGTCCTCTGCTCCTGCCAAAAGAGCAAAGGTTCCTATTTAAAAAAATCCCATCAAAAGCCTAATTTCAAAGGAGCTCTTTGACTACACTCTTATAAGTGAGCAGTTCCGCAAAAACCTGTAACAAGTAACAACATATCGAACCAAGTTTAACTTTCGAGGTCACGCAGTCACTGTACCCATCAACATCACATCACGCTCTTCTTCGTGCACTTAAAATAATTGGTTTGCCTATACTGACCGTTTTCAGCGTTGGTGGATTCTGTTAAAGAGGCTCTCTCCCATTCATTTATAGGATTAAGTGGATAAACACATGCAAAAGAACAAGAATCGGCGTAGCAAGCCTTTAATAGCGTCTTCTCTCTTTTTTCGTAGCAAATTAGGGCTGTAACTTTTGAGTGACTAATCCTACACGCCGGCTCTCTCCAATTTTAAATAGAATACCAGCAGAATTTTACTACATCTTTTCAGAATAGAGATAATTACCGTTAAAAAAATTACTCAATGATTGATTGCTGCTCCTTAATCTCTGTCAACAGCACACAATGCACAATAGCGCAGCAAAATACTAAATTTCAAACATGCAAAAATATATTATATCCTTTCCTTGTAACGGTACATAACAAGCTTTAGAGATTTGTTCTATTCTGCCCTTTGTCCTAGAAATGTTCTGTAATCTTCATTTATTTGATTATACGCTTTTGAAGCAAATATGTCTTACCTTATAATAGTGGAAACATGTTATAAAAATTATTATTTTTTTGCGTTTCCCTTCCAATTTGGCAGGTTGCGCAATTCTAGTCTGGCTATTTGTTCAGGCTTCGCAGCAACAAGGGAACTCGTATGGCAAGTGTACTATAAGACGTACCTACAGCGCATTATTTTTTGGGAGTGGTAAATCTTGTCCGCATCCAATTTGGACTTTAACAGGAGAGGAAGGTCGAGCAAATCCAATTGAAATGTTATACATTCCTAATCCGTTAAACAGTTAGATAGAAGTGATAACGCTACAAACATAGTTTCGCTGACCAGTAGGAAAAGCTGTCTATTCTGAACGGCTGAAGGTCATCCCTTTTGTTTATCATAGTGATGACTTTAGTCTGGTTGATTGTAGCAAATTTACATTTCACTGATTGTTTAATGGCTAGAGAAGACATGTATGTGCACATTCAGACAGCAAGCTCACGGCCGAAGTCAGCATAGCACCTAAAAGTACACTGCTATAGCCGTTAGAGCCAAAACGGTTAGTTAGTGGTCATCCAATCCCAGTGGTGCCCCAATTTTTTTTAGCCTACAAGTAGGAAGCACGAAAGCCCGCCTAAGGAAGGTCTACAGCAGGATGATTTCATCTACGCTGAAATTCCCCGTTTGTCATAGTCATATTAAATAAATGGTATTGGTCAACCTTGCTTTCGTTGAAATATAAGTTAATTTGCTAATGGACTCACTTCGTCAGAGACTTTTGCTCTTTTTTTCCACGCTCAGTAGATCGTAGATACGAAATCTGAGTAGTATACGCCGGATTTGACATTTTTATGAGTTCCTTTATATCAAATTTGGACATTTAAGCGGTTTTCGTATTACACATGAGGACAAACCAATGTGCTGTCAGCGTGAGCAGGGTGGAAAAATATTCTGAAAATTTTGTTATTCCATCTCACTCCCTTTTCGTATGCATTTCAACATTTAGGCATTATTAATAGGAGCCTAAGTACATTCACTTGACTCCCAATTTTTGGAAGGTAATGACCAAAAGAAGATACCTTTATGCCTATCAAATACTTTATAATGCGCTCTACTGCTACATTATAGATGAAAAAAGCATTCTACACTAGAGTCATGATGAGGAAATAATCCCTATCTGTTGTCAGTACCTACATTTTAAAGAATCGTATATTTATAAGGACATAGCTGATGCAACAATTACACATCGCCGCCTTTACAGCTTTCGCTGCGTAACAGCAATCTAACAATAAAATACTTTTTTAAAAGGTTCTTTTCCTACATCCAAATCCAAACACGATTTTTTGGGGTTTCATTCCCTATCTGGCTGAGAGCTTCCATGTTTTACTGAAGAATAGCAGTGCACATTGCACCACAAAGTTCTGCATTAACAACAATGGAAAGGAAGCAGTTTTTACTGCCAAACAACGAAAACATTTTTTTACAATTTTGCATTTGGACTTTTTAGAAAAAGCTCTGTTAGCGACTGACTATCACGGTCCATCACCGTCACACTCATCGCCCCTCACGTTGCTCTCTCCTTGTCCATTTGGAAGTGCTGTGTGCTGGTGATGAGAGGACGATGATTGCCAGCTTCCTACGTTGCTGGTCGGTCGGTCACCGTTTTATTTTGCTGTTGTTGATTTCTGGTGCTGTTGTTGTGTGGTACTTTTGTGCTGTAGAGTGTGCGGTGACCATTATCTCATCCTACCAACTACACAATAAAAATAACTGCAATAATAATAATCATAGCATGATAATAATATAATGCAATCATTATCATCATCGTCATCACCGCTTTTTTTCGTCGGGAGTGCTAGAGAGTAGGAACTGCGGTGTGAGGAGATGCCGTGATACCTTTTCATGAGTGTGATGCGCGCTTACCTCAAAGTCATTGATCTTTTGATCTAGGAAGAGCTAAAAAGTGTGGTGGACGAAAAAAAAATATGGCTCAGGAAAAAGCGGAAAGAATATTAGAAAAGATTCCCCTTGATATGAAAATAAAGCTCGAGCTCTAGATAAAAAAAAGTTTATCGTTTCCATTCCATACACTCTCAGATTTTCGCTCACTTTTTTTATGGAGCATGAGTTAGAGTTGGCAGGTTCGGCGAAGAGAAGCCAGATGAATTTTGATTTTTGCTCTGCTCATGATTTCATAATGCACAGAAGATGTTACTCGAAACTCGAGAAATATACTACGCACAGGCAGGGTAGATAGGATAGATACATTTCTATTTGTGGTGAAATAAAGAAAGGGATAGAGGATGGGAAAAGAACAAAAAAGACAAAAACGGCTCTTCGCTGAAATGTACATTACTAAATATTCATCGCATTGCAATAACCAGCTCATATTAGTGAACTATCCGAACCTTTTATATTCTGACTTGAGTACAAATGGTTGAATGCGTTTGATTGCGTGCTCACTTTTTTTGCAAATAGCTTTCTGAAGAAAAGGATTTAGATAATGGCGAAATAAAAGGTGTTATGCTGGTATGTTATTATTAGCATTATAAACAGATTGTTACTCTGAAAATGTTTTTGAGTACTAAAGAAACCGTTTTCAGGTGGTGGGGAAAATTGCTCATGTATCAGATATAGGTAAAAAAAGTATATTTATCTTCACAATATGGTTTACAGAGATGGTTCTGCTGGTGGTGTGTGTGAGTAGTACAAAAACGGCACGATTTTTTGGTGTGTGAGAGGGGACTAAAGTGAATCTCTTGCTTTCCACAAAAAAATGTATTCATNTGGTGTGTGTGAGTAGTACAAAAACGGCACGATTTTTTGGTGTGTGAGAGGGGACTAAAGTGAATCTCTTGCTTTCCACAAAAAAAATGTATTCATAATGTAGCGTAAAACATGCAGATATGCTCATATTAGGGTTTTGGGAGAATTTTATTGTTCATTTCACAAGCCTGAAAAAGTCAGACTTGAGAGCGGATACATGGTGAATTGTACGGAGCTTTTGTGCGTAATTTGCATGTAGAGGAGTGATAAACATTTTTTAAAAAGCGCACACACTTGTCCCATCGTGGTAAAAGGGAAGAGAAAAAAAATTATGCTTCAGTTGCATTATTGGGGAGGGGAGTATGTAACCAAATCGAAATCCTAATACGGTTCTTTATGAAATAGGTAGAACGGGGAGGACGAGGGGACAAGGTGTAGCATATAAATAGTGCATGAAAGTAACCACAAAGTCACACAAGTTGCAGCGTGAAGGAATATTTTACAGTCAGATTTTGCTTAAAAAAATTAAAATAGGAAATCTTGGAACGGTACAGCCATTATGGCAGCTAATTTTTCAATAAGAATGTTTGGGAGTGCCTACTTGCTGCGAAGCTTTTGCAATTTGCACATGTGCAGTATGTGCAAATTCTGCTCAATCATAGTTTGTTTTTTTTAATTTGTGTTGGAATGCATCCCTAAACAGGGCAAAAGCAGTACTAATTATGCTAACAAAAAGTATGCCGCTGCTCGTTTCAGCAGATTTCGCTATTAAGAGAGTAAACATGGTTATGCGTGTTGGATTGCGGCTGCTCACCCTGCAATTTTGCATGAAAGAATTTGTAGCTGGGTTTAAAGGGTTGTAAAATGGAGTGATGCTATTTTTGTAATGAAGATTTGATTAGCATGATGATAGTGCGGTAATAAAAGGAGCCCGCGTTTTGCACATTTTTAATGGGCTGCCTAGAGGAGAAGGGGAAAACATTCATGTCATTTTGTCTCAAAAATTTCATGGCATGGTTGTACCTTCCTTCAAACTGTAAAGTGTACGGCCAAGCCTTAGCCATAATAATCTTCCTGTGGTTATGATACCTGAATGCGATTACGATGTAATCTTTTCAGCAATTTTTTTGTCCGTTTTAGTGTATGGGGCGTAATCCACGTCACAACGATTACCTCCAAATGCAGTGTAATTAATCATGGTATAGATTGTGATGTGATGGCGTGTGCGGTAGTAGACACTTTTTCCTTGATATTTGCACAGTATCATTTTCGATAACTGTCCGTCGTTGGCTTAGCCAGCTCAAACAGCTCAGCATTTTTTTGCGGTGAAGAGGAATACGGAAGTCTTGGAGCAAAATTCGGTGCAAAAATTTCAACCATTATTCAGCTTTTCAATCAGGTATTAGCATGATCACTTTTTAATAAGACCAAGAAAAGTGCTCAAAAACTGTTTAGCATCCCCACTTGGCCGTAATACACTTGCCAGCTACTTTTTTTGTGTCGTCAGTCTTCGCTCAAAAAAACCTTTTGTGAAGGAAAATGAGCGAAAAAAAGTCTTGGAAATAATGATGACGACCACCACCACTCAGCTCCGCATTATGACTGTGTACATCTCTCACAGCAGAAATGCGATGAGAACACATTCATTAGTCTGAGACAGTGACAGGTAATGAATCGAATGAGGAAGTGCATGGTTTTCCTAACCATAAAGACCAGTTATTTACTTAAATAAAGCATACCTGTCAGAAACAGAAATTTCCCCATGTCTTCTTCCAAATTCATTTCAGTTTCGTCCTGAAGCCTGGCCTTGTAAAAAAGACGGTGCAAAAAATAACATTTCAATCCGGACTTTTTTTTGCGACCGTGTGCTCTAGACATGTATTAATAGTTAAGTACTCGTGTTCCCACCAAAATCAGCGTCTCCGTCTATTCATGCATTCTTCTCTTATACCGTGAGCTGACTTTAATAGGTCCCAATTCTCATCAACATTTTTTCTTGTATTTTTCTTGTATACTCCAAATATGGAATGAAGTTGACAATGGAAATTCTGGCAAATAGCTCTTTCATCATTCAATCAATTTAAAGAGGTTTGCCAACGTAATTTCAAAATGGCAAATGCAGATGAAATTCGGTGGGATACGTTTTTTTTGTCATGAAGCCAAATGATGAGTAATATTTGCAACCTTTACATGATTTATCATTATCATACGGTAAAAAACGTTTCAGACTTAACGAGCAACAGGTGCCAGTAGCCAAAAATATTTTCATCTTTTTTCTCCGTAAATGTCTTCAGATTACATCTAATATTCTCATGTCATTCTTCATTTTTCTCGCAATGTGTAACGTAACGTTTCTTTCTGCAAACGTCAAGTTCAGCTTTTGCAGATTTTTATTGTGCTCACACCATCACCTTTCCTTATGAAATTGTTGTTAGACGAATACGGCAACTTGCTTCCTTGTTGACTTCTCTAGCAAATTTCAAAATTACAGAATTCTGTGCTTGTTCTCTTATAAAGTACTTCATTTTTTACAATATTATTACAAGTGACCTCTTTGACCTAAAGAAATAGGGAAGTAAAAAAAACTGTAAGCACTGTTGCCTGTCTAAAGCTCATCAAAATATCTCCCAGAAAAAGTGAGTGGGTCCTAGCAAGAAGAAATATTAATCTGAAGGTTATAAAATTTCATACATAAAAATTGGACTGAGTTACTGCTCACTTGGAGTGAAGCCCTCTGCCTAACTGATTTGTGTGACGTGACTACTTATTATTATTCCTCTTTTTGATGTACCTACAAAGTGAGCCAATAACAGTGCCCGATCCCTTAAAGAAATTTTCTCTCTCTCTCTCTATTTTTCAATTAATTTATAGCTTTGCTTACATTCTAAAGTACATCATAACATAACATCACCAACTATGATGTGTAGTAACAATAATCCCATGATTATTACATCTATGACGCGGCCACTACCATTTTTGTAGTAGTTTTTGTGGTAAAAGCGGAGCGAATTTTAATGCAACTTTATTTCTCAGCAGTCAAAAACTGTCGGCGTCAGTAGTGCATGTACTTTGTGCACACTGCATAAGCTTCTTTTTTACGCACCTACTAAAACAGTTAACTTAACCTTGCACTAGTTATCATCATCACTGAAAATGCAATATGAGCCTTCTGATTGCATTAGGCATTTTGTGGTTATATTACAGTAGGAAAATGGCAGCCTTTCTTTGTTGCACAAATTTGCTGTTCCTTGTGTGCCCTGTTGAACTTCTTTGTTGCGTGTCGGTTCGCTGAGCGAAGAAGCCGTGCTGGCTGTGTGAAAATTGTAGAAATGTGTGAGTGAAAGAAACGCTTTGTGTACCCTCCACAGTGCTTCTCCTCGTTTATCAATTCACTGATAAAATAAATCCTGTTAATGTACTATATAATTTATTACAGAAAAATGTGAAAGAATGTAAATACTTTTAAATTGGCGGTAAAACAATTTTCTTCAGATAGTGGAACAGTAATTAGGAAAAAAGGAGATTTTACAAATGAGAAAAAAAACCATCCGAAAGCTGTAGTAAAGTCAAAGTTAACGAGTACAATATAAATTTTTTTCTCAAGAAAAAAAAATTCCGACTTCTTTTTCGCCACGCATGCGCTCAACTTATTTTAGGTTGATGGTTATGTAACAGTATCTACTTTTATAATTGCACTTTAGGAAAATTTTGAAATGAATTTGGGAGTTCAAAAGGTGTGCAGAGCAGAACCGAGGGATAAATTTTCGGACGTGAAAAAATGTACCTAATTACACTACGGATTTTTCATCAAGTCCTTCAAATAAGAAGCTGGTTGTTGATGAAACATGCTGAAAGAATGATGATGAGGTGAAAGGTTAACTTTTTTCTGGGCGTTTTGTACAAAATCCTTTCATGATTGACTTCTTTCGTTTTTTTTCTACCAAGGACAACTTGATTCTCTTGCGTCTTGCCTTCTACGAATTATGAGTGGAATGAGTACTGAAAACTAAATAGTTTTTTTTTATTTTAAATTCAGGTTAAAACGTTTAGCAATTTGGAAATTGCAGGTGTGAAGAGTAGAATGTAAAATGACTAGATTTTTTGCGGATTTGCATTACCCATTTATGTCATTTTTACAAACCATTAAGATAACATGCCTTGAATGTATGACAAAAGGTTCTTCAGTGCTTGCAAAACAAAAAAAATCTTGAAAAGATCCCGTTTAAATATAATGAAACCCTTATTGGGCAATTATTTGCTTTTAAATCCCGAGAATAATTGCACCAAAAAAAATGTGCAGAAGCTCAGACAGCAGTAAAAAAGCCGCATGTATATATTTTCAATGAGCATTCATTTTAAAAAGAAACAGGTTACTTAAAACAGGGTACTGAGCACAAGTTCTTGGTAATTGAAAATGGCAAAAGAATTATGCAATATCATTCGCTTTTAAACAAAGGACGTGATCTGAGTCATCCTCGACATTCTCTAAAGTTGCTTTTGAAAAAACAGTTAAATGTTACCATATTTTACAAAAAAAAGGTTTCAAGCCAGGCGGAAAGGTAAACTGCAGTTGATGATAGATGAGATGATATCACCAATTCATTTTCACTAGTTGCTGGCTGAATTTAGCTTAGGTCACCTGTAAGCCTAAGTTGGGTGTGCAGAAATATTTTTTCCTTCTTTTGTTTAGGCAAGTGAAATTTTTTTGTAGTGGAAATATGCTATTATGCTCCACGAAGAATTTTTAGCACGGGCACGACTGAGACACGACGATGCACAAAGTTTTATGCAAAAAATAAATGTTTTTGTCAGCGTGTGTAGTAGTAGTGAGTAGTGTAGTGGTCAGTGTCAGACTTTGTAGCAAAAAAATATGCATGTTTAAACACTACAAGATGACTACATTTAACTAAAAAGGAGTCGCGAAGATCGAGGTGAAGGGAATTGCATTCAGGGTAAATTGCATCACGAACTTGTCCATAAAGGTGTGGTTACTGTTTAATCATTTTCGCATAAGAGAGGTAGTAAAAATGAATTTAAACTCGTTAACAAAAACAATGTACGAACAAGTGATGTAATGGTCTTTAGTGAACATTCTGGGAGCACGCGGATATGTCTTTTGAGCAAAGCAGAAAGCAGCTTTTATATAAATTTGAAAGAAAAAAAATAGCTAGTTTAATATCTGCGCGTGTTTCGCGGCTGCTGTCTGCTTGTAAAAGTTTACTTTTTTGAGTTTTGATTAGCACTTGAAGGTTTATTTATTTAAGCGGATTGGCTGATGTTTAGCAAAGGCAGAATTGAAAATTGGCCAATAAACATAAATTTACTTCTTTTTTTTCCGATGTCCTAAAAGGATAAATCTGTAATGAGCTTCTTTATAGGCCTAACTTGTATATAAAATAAGTGTTTCTTGGAACACTAATGCAAATAATAAATGTAAAAATGTTTTGCGAATTACAGAAGTCGGGCTCAAGCGGAGGTCACGTACACTCATAGCCAGTTGGGCTAAACTGATACAAAAATCGTGAAAAGGCAGCTTCTTCCCCAGATGAGTCACCCTGTGTGGAGCTTTCCATTGGAAACATCGATATTATGCTGTTACTTGATCGAGATAAGGAGACCTTCAATAAAGTCAACGACGAGGTTTCTTTCATACCAGCTGAACTGATTTAAAAAAATAAAATTGAAATATGAAGTAAGAAGATTCGCAGTCTTATTTTTTCTCATATTTTTTATTATCTTTTAGAAACATGATACAAAAATATCTCATGTCCTTTTGTATGTTCTTTTTTTAGTTTATGACATTTGCTGCAGCACACGAACAGCAACCGCAGCAACTGCCAAATCCTGCTTGTATACAATGTGGAGCACTCCTGCAAAGCTTCTCGCTCTCATTTTATATTATTCCGGAACTACTTTACTAATTTTCACTTGTTTCTCGTCCTACTTTCTCTCAAATGGATCTGTGGCTGTCAAGTTGGCCACTGGAGGTAACAAGTTTTTTTTAGCATGTTAAAATTACATTGACTTCATCTTTAGCGGCACTAATGAGTGCTAATTTCCTTTCTTGTTTTGACACAGGCGACAGTCCAGGTCTACGATATTACGAGCCAGTATTCTATAATCCGTCAGAATTTGTTTCACAGCATACACGAAAGAAGAGAGAAATCAGAGATTCTGAGTCACTTAGGTTAAACATTGCATCGCAAAGTCGGTAAGAATAAAAACTGAATTAGGAAGTAGTATTTCTTGACAAAATGTGCATCTGAAAACGAATAAAATGAGCTAATGAACTCGTTTTCCTTCTTTCAGCGACTTTAATTTGAATCTCAATAAGGATGAAGACGTGTTTCATCCCGAGGTGCAGATAGAAAACTCAGACGGACCTTTAGATTATGATACTAGTCGTGTGCTAATTGGTCATCTTGACGGTAATTTACTATCAAATAAAATTAATAATGGCTATACATTAATTAATAATTTGCAGTTAGAAATCTTACTGACTTGGTTCCTCCTTAAAATGTCTAGATGACCCAGGATCACTGGCGCATGGAGTTCTCTCCGAAGATGGCTACTTTGACGGAACAATTTACTCAAGCACCGGCTCCGAGTATTATCTGGAGCCAACTAAACGATATTCCTCCCTTAATGCAAATGCTTCGCAAGGAATTATATACGAAAAAGATGCCATAATTTGGCCCGATGAGGCTCCAGTTTGTGCGTCACACAAACTCCATCTGGAAAGAAAAGAAGAAAAACTCTTTGGGAAAGAAATCTCTCCCATAGATCCTGAGTTATCGTATAGCACTATCAACAAGCAACATAATCACAGTCGCCTCCTTCATGATTCCTTTCACGACACGCCAACCTACAGCTTAGCCTCCTCTTTGGCAGCTTCCTCTATACGAAAGCGAAGCAAACGCTACATCATCGACCCTCGGAAACGTGGCCAATGAAAATCAGACCTGATAGAAATGAAATGCCGTGCACACTTAAAAAGGGACTTGATTGCAGTCCTTCCCAAGGACCGTGTTGCACTGCCAATTGCACTCTCACCTTTGGTGAAAAGTGCAGGGATGATAACGGCTGCAGGCATAGTGCGTATTGCAGTGGAAAGACTGCAGTCTGTCCGCCGTCTGTTCACAAACCAAACAAAACGATTTGCCATGAAGAGCAATCCGTTTGCTTTATGGGGGTAAGTTGACACCATTTTTCTGAAACAATCTATGTGTTAGTCACATAATTTTAGCAATGGAATCCTTCTTATTAGGAGTGTACGGGATCAATATGCCTTGCTTACGGACTTGAATCCTGCCAGTGTACTCCAGACCCATGGGAGTCCACATCGAAATACTGTGAGCTGTGCTGCAAACTTCCTGGTGAAGGGCAGCCCTGCCTTTCAAGTTACCAATGGAATGAGCCTCCCTTCGACGTTCCAAACCTCTATTCAAAACCTGGATCTCCTTGTAAAAACTACACTGGCTACTGTGATGCTTATCATGTCTGTCGAGAAGTGGATCCATCCGGACCGCTGGCCACTTTAAGAAATCTTCTTCTTGCTGATGAAGGATTGACTGCAATTGCCGACTGGATTGATACCCACTGGTATGCGGTGCTGTGCTTCTTTGTTCTTCTAATTCTAATGATGGTGCTGACCGCGAAATTATGTGGAAAGCGGGCAAAACAACGGCTCCGCAAAATCACTGTGATGCACAGTAACGTAGAAGCAATTCAAATCGAGAGGTCGTACTGGGACGAGCAAGGGGAGCATGTCGTTCATCCTATGGCAGTCCGCAAGAAAATTCCAATCAGGAAGAAAGTGCGAGAAAGGAAGCAGAGTAAGAAGAGTAGAAATGGAAGCAACAAGAACAGAGGAGATCGACCTGGAAGGGGTGTCACAGGAACTCTATTCAAAAGAAAGGGACGAGGGGAAAGGTCAAAGATGAACGGAAATCATTTTACTTCTTCTTCGTCAAAGACTGAAAACTTATCTCCGGGTGAGCACCCGTCAAATCTAAATGGGGACGTGCAGTCGCCCACGTCACCAGCCCAGTCGTTCAACTTGGTTAATCTTCAAGCGCCAAATAATATGGGAGGGGAGATTTGTGGAGCAGTGGGCTATCCTCCACTACCTCCCACAGGAGGCGTTCCCCTCTACCCTAATTATATGCTTGCTGCGGCAGCGGAGACCACCAACGGAATGATTGGTGGGAGCAGCGGGAAGCTGTACAACCACAACAGTTGCAACAATAACATCCCATCACCCGGTTCAAGCTCAAGTAGTGGAGGCTTCCGAACCACAGCAGCGTCCCCACGCAGCCCAATCACACCAGGCGACAATATCAACGACCCGCTATGTGCAGCGTTGGTTAATCACGAACCAAAAACTGTAATTTTACCTGCGGCTGGAGTCCGTCGAAAAAGGTTTGATTTTTAAATAGGAATACTCATAAGCAGAACAAACAAAAGTTTGGCTAAAATCGTTACAAAGCATTTTTAATAATAAAACGGTCCAAGAAAAATCACGCAAAAATAAAAACTTATTTTATTAGAACGGTAAAGTAAAACGTGTTAATCGAATGTTGAGATAAATTCACGTGATAGAATTTAAAAATAATTGTTAGCAAATTACTTAAATCTCGAAAGACCGGGTGCCATATAACGGGATCTATAAAATATATGGCGACAACGACAATTACCTATATCGATATACAGAAAAGTTATACTCTCGGCAAATATTTATGAACTTAATTATCGTCTGCCGTGTTTGCTGACGTATCTCAACAAATTATTCATTTTAACGGTTTTGATCCTTTCTATTTCTTAGTTTCTATCTGTACTCCTTCCCTACTACTATATCTACAACACTATTCCTAAACACACTAGTATAATCTATTATAGTTAATCTCAAAAAGTAGATGAATTAACTTTAACAAGCAGCTGTAACAAAGTATAATGACTACTAAATAGCCACTTCATTATTATTCACGGCAGCTACAAATCGTGTCATATATAACTATGTATTTACTAGTATCAAATTTTAAGCGCTTTTTGGAGTACCTATTATATGCTCTTGAATTTAGAGTTGTTTTGTTTCATTCAACTTATTTTTAACGTGACAAATCTAGTCAGTTCACCTACAATTGTGCAGCTCTCTCAGTTACTTAAATAAACAAATAAATGTTAAATAAACAAATTAAAATTAAATTAACAGACTATTTCAGAGTTTATTTAATATTACATGATCTTTGGTATTTCGGTGATGGGCACTTTGGACTTTTATGAATATTCATTTCTGGCTCTTTTTGCCAAAAGTTTTCTGGTCTTGTCCTCTGGATCTGATGTACTTTTTTAGAAAATAAAAACAAAGTTGTGGCTTCTCTAAAAAAAGGCTTTTCTCTAATTACGTAACCAACGATGGCTACTACTTTACTTACTACTGATGGTGAAGCGCTATATCTATTTGGACTTCTGCCACTGCTTACCTTTCTCAATGTGGGCAATCGGTATGTTTCTCTCTTTTCATTTTTCTTATGTAATGCTTTTTGGTAAGATTTCTTAATCGACAAGTCTAGTTACTTTAATAGGCAAAATCTTTTTTTTAATTAAATAATAGTAATTTTTTGAATTTATATGCATTTCAAATTATACTTTCAGGTTTAAGCAACCAGAAAAGAAGGACAAAAAGCAGAAGGGGAAGTCAGCAAGGGCGTCATCATCAAAACGAGCATTAACAGGGGCTAGCGGTAACGGTAACGCTCAGCACCATAGTTCTTACCACCACTTGAACCACCAAGAAAACGGTGGAGTGTCCAAAAGACGGTCGGTGAAAGCTTCCACAAAGGATCCCAGTAAACACCACTCATCAGGGAACAGCAGCGAGGGAAAACCGAAGAAACGGATCCAAGTAGTATTTTCCCCTCCGTTTTCTTTGAAAGTAGTTCAAGTTGTGAGAGGAGGGGCGGAAACCGGAAATAAAAATTCTAAATCAGGCAAATCCACTGGCGCAGGGGATCATTCCCATTCTCCCAGTAAAAGCAGAAACAATAACGCCACGAACGTTAGCCCGAGTGGGAGCAGTAAAAATATAAATTTAAGTAGCCCTAGTAAAAAAGTAGAATCGGAAGCGCCAAGGAGCGGAGGTGGACCAGTCGCACCTCAAGTTAATAACATCCCATCGGTAAAAAATGATCTGAGTGCAATAAGCAACAATCTTCATCATCATAAGTCAAACGGTGCTATAAACGAGGCTGCACAGCTAGCACATAGCCAAAGCAAATCCAGTGATAATTTGGCAGCTTCTCATGCCCAAAAAGTTTCCAATACGAAATCAGTAAACAGTAGTCACAACCAGAATAGATCCTCCGACAAGGAGCTGCGGAAGAGTAAATCAAGTAGTAATATCCTTTCGGGTGCTAATCCTAGCAAGAATATTGCAAGGACGGAGAAATTAAGAAAGGAAAACAGTGATAGTAGTAAAGTAATTGAAAATCTCGCAAAGAATATCGAAACAGATGAAATACTAAAGGTGGCTAAGGCGAAGCCTGAAAATAGTACAGTAGCGAGTGGAGACCAACCCACAAAAGAAAGTAATAATAAAATAGCAAACAATCACATTAAGTCTAAAGTCAAGTCTTCCGGCTCATTTCTTCAGAGAAGGAAGCAAAATCTAATGGCTGGAAAGTCTGGAGAGAAAAGTGAATTGAGAGTGCTCATCCCTCCTGCCACTCAGGACGACGATGAAAATAGTCCCGGAACCCCAATGAGTTAATTGAGAAGCTTAAAAAAAGTAGGACGGAGCCTACTCAACATTTCATTTAAGCTATTTTTTGTACGCGTATAAAAAATATTCTTTCCAATATTTATTTTCCCTTTTCATGATTTGTTGAAGGCTAGCCGGAGAAATAAAGTAGTTTTTCTTCGTTTTTTATTATTATCCGTGAAAATGTACAAGGATTTTTTTGTATTCCTACGTAATTATGCATTTTATAGTGAAGAAAGGCACTTCAAAGCCTAACCAAAACTAACCCGCCACTATGAATTATAATATGGCTTTAACTAGTATTATTATTGAGGTAGAAAGTGAAATTATTTCTTTAAGTAGATTCCTATTGTGCTGTATAAAAAGTGTACATTTTTTTGGAAATATTTCATTTAAGCTATTTTTTGTACGCGTATAAAAAATATTCTTTCCAATATTTATTTTCCCTTTTCATGATTTGTTGAAGGCTAGCCGGAGAAGGAAAGTAGTTTTTTTCTCGTTTTTTATTATTATCCGTGGAAATGTACAAGCATTTTTTTGTATTCCTACGTAATTATGCATTTTTATAGTGAAGAAAGGCACTTCAAAGCCTAACCAAAACTAACCCGCCACTATGAATTATATGGCTTTAACTAGTATTATTATTGAGGTAGAAAGTGAAATTATTTCTTTAAGTAGATTCCTATTGTGCTGTATAAAAAGTGTACATTTTTTTGGAAAAAGTACTCAATGGGATAATATGAATATCCACTTGTCTTCTACACGTGGACTAGTAATTTTTCACCAAATATCCTTTGTGAGGAATCCTCACTCTTGAGTCAGTCTGTCTGAAAAATTGTAAGATTGATTTTTGGAAAAAAATATTCGAAGCTGACTAGAACTAGGATGTTGCCTCTTGTACCAATTTTTTTACCATTGTAATCATGTAAAGAAAATGTTTTGCTGTTTTCAGTTGCCATTTACTAACGCTATGCGCTAATGCTTTGTTTATGAGTTTGTAGCTGGACAGTGTTTTTAGTCTTCAGCGCTAATGACAGTACAGCAATAATGCTGGCTGTCGGTATTGTTAGCGTGAAATTTTCAATGTGGATAATAAATTTGTCCATACTACCAATCATCACTCAAAAGTCAGTTTTTAGAATAGTTTATAAGATATCGTTTTACCAGTCGTCCATTTTGTATCGTTTCGTTAGCTGTTTATTACGTAAATACTATAGTACTACTTTACTGACACACCTTTATGGAACACGTGTAATTACTTACGTATTATGAACTGCTGCGATTATTCTTAGGCACTGTAAGTTGTTTTTTGTTGAGTTTGTCGCATTTTTCTTTTTTTATTGTAACCCACTCACACCATGAGGAGAAGAATCTCTTGAATAATCATTTGTACTGATTGTTATTATATTATTGTTGAATATGTTTTTTCAAGAGTTGTATCGTTATTTCATTTAAAATAATTCAATAAAAATAAAAACGAATAACGACAGTTATTGCGAAAATATGTATTCTCTTGTCTATTTGATTCATCGGCAAACGGCATTTTATACGCATAAGAAAGCCAGAGGAGAAAATTTGGAGAAATTCACAGACATTTGAATTTGAAAATTGAATGCAATTTTATCATGGCTATTTTCAGACATGTATTGAGAGCCATTATACTGGCGGGGATATTTAACGATGTGAATAATTTAGTCAGAGGGGAACATCTGTATCTTGGGGAAATCTTTGTCAACCGCTGTGCAGAGGAAACTTGGTATTTTTTTCCAGGATACAATCCCAAACCGCTTTACCCCTATCTGATCATATCAATGTGCCATTTTAAGGGTCGGTGAAACAAATTAACGTATTCATTACTCATTAATTATGTATGCTTTGAAACTGTCTACAATTCACACTCGCTTTTCTTCGTACATTTACGTTATTATAGAGCGCCACCGCATATATTCGTTCCAGGAAAGGACTGAATTCAAACCTGTGGCGCACTTTTCCCCTCACAAGTTCCACATAATTTTCTGGCTTATAGTAACAAACGAAGAGGTAGCTATTTTTGAGCATATTTACCAGCGCTTGCTGATCTCCTCAGGACACCTCGCATCATTCTGGTATAAGCAAGAAAGATTCAAGGATGGTGACTATCGTGACTTCACGGCCGACGTTTTCAAGCTGGAATATTTCCGTGGAAGATGGAACATTGACGAAATTTATGTGGACTATAATTCCCCCGCTGCCCGCGGAAGACTCTTCTTTCATGATTGGCAACACCCAACGTCTATTCAAAAGAACGCCGAAGCATTCAAAACAAACAACATCAGTGATTTGGCACGAATAAAAATATTTCACAGTATTCAAAGTGGCTACGGTCAGGCTTGTACGCATCTCAACTGGATTGAGAAGCTGGGATCTCTGACCTTCAACTTTAGAGCATACGACAGAATATTCTGTGACGCCCTCGAGAGGTATAATTTACAGGATAGCATGAAGGATGCCTACTGGCCTCCAGGTGCATATCACCTAAGGGGAAGATTTCTCAGAGATAACATTCTCTCCGTTTTCCCACCGGACACTGCAAACGCTGTCTATTACGCATCCCCAAAGCTTGCATTTGTCGTCTTACAACTGGGGCCCCAACCTTCGTGGTTATTTGCTACGAGACCCTTCAATAAATATATATGGTCGGCAGTGCTAACGATAGTAGGCATGCTTTTAATTAGTCGGTACCTGAACGTATTCCTGGATTTCCTTTGCCGCTCCTTTTTGGTACGAAAAATTGGGAGTGCAAATCAGGAAAGAATTACATCCATTTTTACAAGAAAACCGAGGCAAACTATCAGAAATTAATGAGAGATATCTAAACTTTCTGGAAATTTCTACAAGTATCTTTAGAATTGTTGTGTCTTCCGCATATTGTGGCATGATTTTATATGGCATCCTGTACAGAACTTATCCCTGGATTCCCACAACGTTTTTCGGAGCTCAACAGGACAGAAAACTATTACATAGCTACTGCAATACATTCTCCCGGATTTATTCGAGACCACTTAGTCAACAACCTTGTCTTAAATGGAGTTAATTCGAGTATGTTCAAGAATCGAATAAATGAAACTCCCGCAGAGTATCTGTTTGATTCAGAAGAAAATAAGAGAAATGGAAAAGATGAAGATGTGCACTACGCTGTAATGATGTACACTGATAAAATACAGTTGTGGATGAAAGGAAGAGCGTTCATCCACAATACAGCGACATGCCTTCAGAAAATTAGGCGCTCGAAGGAAAAGATTTTGCCGGAAATTAGGTACGTGTCTGTAGCCCCTGGAGCCACTAGAATGCATTTCCTGCTGGAAACAATCCGTAGAGTTTTTACATCGGGAACGTGGATGAGGTGGCACTACCTGGAGGAAAATTACTATAAGAATGTTGCTCCTCTTG
This sequence comes from Acrocyrtus sp. NNG-2020, assembly GCA_027744115.1. Classification (NCBI taxonomy): domain Eukaryota; kingdom Metazoa; phylum Arthropoda; class Collembola; order Entomobryomorpha; family Entomobryidae; genus Acrocyrtus; species Acrocyrtus sp. NNG-2020. Next base: position 21,668 of record JAHZND010000822.1, on the reverse strand, counting down.
TTGCAGTTAAGAAAATTCTTGCGAGAGGTATGAAACCTATAATTGAGCCTGACACCAGACCACTCACACTAGACGACATGTTTTCAGTGTTTGTCTTTGGTGCTGTATGTCTAGCAATTGCATATTTAGTGAATGTTTTCGAAGTCTATGAATAGGAGAAATGTCACCAAATAATTACTTCAGACATGCAGAGATATCATTTATTTGCTGCTTGGCTAACTAAGCTAAAAACTAACTAACTGTACCAGCTCATACAAAATACATTTTTTTACTAAAAACTTACAAACCTGCATTTATGATTGATTACCTTATTATCTAAGCAGTAAAAATTCATGGCAAGTACTGTAAATTGCATAAGAGTACTACAATGACTAAAATAGAAAAAATCACTTTCTTCTGCATTTCATTAAAATAAAGTTCATATCGCACGAAAACAATTTTATAATATTTATTCTACAATGATTAAAATAGAAAAAATCACTTTCTTCTGCATTTCATTAAAATAAAGTTCATATCGCACGAAAACAATTTTATAATATTTATAAGACTCATTCTATTTCAAATTACCAATCTAAAATTCATTCATTTCATCTTCTGTTAGCCCAATTATTAAAATATCCAGATCTCCGTCGTTAAATTTATCAGCAGTAGCAAATACTTTCTCCTCGTCGGCATCTGGACTTGAAGAAAAGCGTGAGAACTCACCATCCGAACTTTCTAGCTCATAACTGTCTTCTTGAGGAGAATCCCAGATTGCTGAAAATCGAGTTTTTCTAAATTTCCCGACTGTTCCATAAGATCCACTCAGCTCTGAGTCTATGTCTGTGTCATAGCCATCATTTGAGTGACTGTTCTCTGGGCTAATTTCACTAGCACTACCTTGGCCGCTATCAGTTTGATCTGAGTCAGCTTGCCCCGCCACTTCTGCATTCCCCTTTTCTTCCACAATTAATTTGAAATCGGTGCCAATAATTTTCTTCCTAGGGAAGCTTGAAGCCATAGATGACAAGGGTGCTGCAGTGGTAGGGGCCATGGAACTGAGACACTCATCTTCGGACAACTCGTGCTGCTTATCTGACCGGAACTTGTACCGTGGTCTTACCTTCTTGTCCTTGTTTTGCATCTGAAAAGACAAGACACGAAATGACACCACAATTTTAATATTTTGTATACGAAAGAATTATTGAACGAATCTACCTAATTTTAAGTAAAATACACTGAAAATTCGAGGAATAGTTCCTCGTCTTACCTTTGAAGAGAGCGACGCCCATGGTGCAGCTACGGACACAGTACGTCTAAAGAATTGAATTTGAAATGGCATCGAATCATGGTACACAGTAGGTGGAGGTAGTTCCAGTCGTGATCGTGGAGGAGATACTAAGTACAGATCTCTGGGGATGTTCCTCCTCCTTCCTGAGCCATTAAATCCTCTCCCCCGGCGGGTTTCATAAGTCACAGGTGTTTCTAGTATTATATAAGGGATAAGAATCGACTTTCTCTGATGAATTAGTTCTTTGACATTATGACCTGGGCATTTCAATCGAGGAATAGCTCCACAGATCTGAAGGATGGATGTAAAACTGATGTAGGGAATGGATGCACCTTCAAAAAAATTCTTGTAATACTCATTCAATTCATCAATGGTTTTCGGTGTTCCAGCATGACCCTTCCACTGCTCAACCGTCAATTTGGCCCTCTTTCTGTACTTCCTCTTTCGTCCACTCTCATAGCCACTTTTGTGACCTCTTTTTCTACGCCCCATTTTTTAATGTTTAAAAATATGATATTTATTAAAGCAGTACAAATAAATCAGAAGTACAAAGCACTCTGGAATGAGCAAATGGGAAATTTTTTGAATTTTTTTCTTGGTCTTTTCTGGAGCACCTTCGGGGAGGACCTCACGATTCCACATTCCAAGTGCAAGTGACAAAAAGTCAACCCAAAAATCCCAAGATAACATTGTATGGCATGCGCTATTGGTTCCTGAACGTTTTCGAATCATTATTTAAGCTGTCAGAGTACATTGGAGGTAGTGGACTTTGTATGCACTATACCTATGCATACATTCTTATCATTGCTTGACCTGCGTATTAAAAAAATGTAGAAAAATTTAACTACGCTGTGCATAGTGAAATAGGTTCAGAGAAAGAGGACTCATTGAACGGAGGACTTTCACAAATGCACTGATATGCCTTTTCTTTGTCGTTCTCGGGTGCAAAGTATGTACAAAGCAAACGAAGTGAAAAACGAATGTTATACGGCTTATCAACTACGCAGTAAAAATTGCAGCTAGTAGTAATACAAATGACTTTACTAGATTTATTTGGTTAAAAGCTACGCCAATTCAGAAACGGATAAGCACTTTCGTAAGTTTGTGCTGAAAACATGTGAATGTGCTTACCAATTTGAATAGTACTGGGATAATACTCAGTCAGAGGTATAATAGTACAGAATGTTTAGCGTAATGAAGGGACTTAAAATTCATTTCTTGAAAAGGCATAAGGCATAGTGAATAGTAGACTTCCAGTCCCTTCTGTCATTTTCAAAGGGATACATCGCTAATACCAATCGGTGCATGCCCAAGCCCGGGCATTGTTTTCTTCACAGGAAATCATGAATGAAATTTTGATTAGCCTTGTACTGCAATTAGTGAGCACTACCATTGTTGTTGGTGGGATACCGCTGCTCTTGTGTATGGTCACCACCGTATCACACGATGACGCACCTTCTCAAGGCTCATGCTGGAATTTGGAAAATGTCAGAAGGGCGCAAAAAGAAATGTCATTCATTTACTTAACAGCGCATAAAATATGTCCCGAAGACGAACCACTCTGTCATCTGCCCAGCTTGACAACTAGCAAAACAGCCATGTTGCTACTATTACTATCACTACTATTTTCAACTTCCTGTTTGCTTCGGAGCTCGGACACAAGTCCATTTCTCAAAATGCATGTAAGAAAGGTGAAATGTGGTTTGGAGGCATCATGAATTTGCCAACGAGTGCCACTTTGCAGCTGCCTCGCAGGAGAAAGAATGAACGAACATCGAAAAAGAAAGTTTCAAATATAATAAGGGAAAGACTTGTTCTATCCTGTAGATTCCCAGTGTGGACACTCCATTAAAGAAGAGAGGAAGTGGTTTATTATTACCGCTTTATAGTGCCATTCAATTTGCTCCAGAAGGAGGAAAGCATAAGCAGGTGACATGCAATGGAGCTGAAAGAATTGGGAGAGCATGTAAAAGGAGAGCCCAAGTGCAGTTCACTTTCTTCTGTGGTGAGAGCTGCAAGAAAAAGAGAAAGAAAATTGGAATGTCACGAAATAAAAGAGGAAAAAAAGACAAGGAGCCAAATCAAAAACCAGTTCGCAAGGGGCAATAATAAGGACGAGAAATTGGAGAAGGGAAGGAGAGCCAGCAAACAAAGAACTATTGCAAGCCGTTTGCCTTTGCCACTGAAGTCCTGAACACAAGTGTGCTGATGATGATAGAAGCTCTCTGGAAGGAAAGAGATAAGCAGAAAAATGATTGTTTGGAATGGGTATCTAGAGCGTCTAGTGGAAGAGAAGGAGTGAAAAAAGTGAAAATAACAAGGTGAAAGGAAAGAAGGTAAAAATATGCGAGATATTTTCATTTTTTTTCCTTTCCTTCTTTCTCCGGCAGATTCCAGACACTTTTATGAGGCGATGTAGACGTGTGGTTGATAGTACATGCTTGCCCGCTCTCGGAGAGCTTTGTGTGCACTCTTCCCCAAAAGAGGTATCATCACTCGACACTGTCATCAAATTATTTCCGCAATTTACGTCATTCTCAAAGGGAGTAGTGCGTGGATAAGGAAAGTAGTTGTTTGTGTTAATGGAGTGATAATTTTATGGTGTTTCGTTGAAATAGTAGTGGACATTTAAAAAAAACTTTAATAAAAATAAAATTATAAATAATACATGCAATATTTCTGTCATTATATAATTGTGTAGTTGTGCTTAGGTCCTTAGGTAGTAGTAGTAAACCCGTTTTTGATAAAACAATGTTTTGTCTGGAATCTACGGTTTTTAAAAATAGTTATTTCTGCAGAAAGTTCACTAACCTGCGGCTGAGAATTTCATAAAAATATGTGAAACGGTGAGTATTGACCCATTTCACACTTGTGGTTTTATAAGAGGGGAACAAAGTGGAATTGGAAAGGAAATTAAACTTAGGTACCTGCATAACCAATATTATTTTGCTGGCCGATATTGGAGTTTTTTTTATGAAATTCGTACGAGTTTGACAATTCATTGTACAGGCGAATTTGTAAGGATGGCATGCTCCCATGTTACTTGTGTGGAATAGCAGATGTGGAGCTCCGCTTTTTCTATTTTATTTTCCACAGTTTTCCACTTAAATTTAAATTGCGAAAGTCGAGGTTGAGATCCAGAAAATGGTGGATCCTATTTTCCTGAAAAATTTAGTGCAATCAGGTTCCAGGTTCATTTTATGTAAAATTATTCATGGACTTTTCAACCCAGGACAAAGAGATGAAGAACGAATTTCGACAATTTGCCGATAACAATTTTGTAGGTGATCAAGCTATAAAGTGTAAATCTATAATTTTACAGCACTTAAGTACAAGACTTTGTTTGCTTAAGGAGCTCCTACAACTCATGCAGTACGCCATTTTACGTAATTTTAGTAATTTCGCTTTGTTGCACGTATACCAACTACTTGCACCTTCGCACAGTATGAGAACTGCACACTCTTGGGGAGCTCATTAAAATTCTTCCAACAGCACAAAAAGAAGGACCCGCACATAAAGTGACTATTATATGCCTTGCCTATTGCTACCGTAAGTATATGGCGGAGGTGATGACGATGCTTATTTTCTCAGACAAAGTTTCAAAAGACATTTTCCCGTTTTTCAATGCAATTCTGTTAAGCATGCATATACTTACTGTACATCTCTCTAGATATCATAATAGGTTTTTAGCTAAAATATTTACCATTCCTGGAAACTGTGTGTCTCTCCCTATGATCATACGAAACTTCAAAAACTGCACATTAGTTAGGTACATGAGCAAACAATGATCCATTGATGTTGCAAGTGCGAATTTTTAATGGGCTACCATTGTTGCTGCATGAAACTGCTCCATCGTACCTATTTTATTGAAACTATTCCCTTACTCTATAATTATTTTGTAACAGCTTCATAATTATTTTAAGGGTTGATGGTGAATAACATGGGAAACGTTCAAAGCTGAATTTATTAACACTACCTAAGCACGAACAGTTTACGCCAGTGCTTAACAAGCCTAATAAAACATATCTGGAATGCATACTGTGCCTCTGTCTGTAGAACACACTTGTGATATGATACATTTAATAAATTCACATTTCATGCCTTTTCCTGTGCACATTTTAATATAAACCCTTGCATAAGCAGTTCAACCTTGCATGAATAATTTCCGTTTTGGTGTGGTATAGCGCTAAAAGTAAGTCTTGTCATTATACCACAATGGCTGAAACGGAAACAGTTCCACAATTCCACATCCAAGGGAGGCATAGTGCTTATATTAAGTTTTTTATTATTATTTTAGCAAACTACTCAAACAATGAATGTCAGCTCTCCTCCATCATTATCATTATCATCCCTCTCTGATTAAAACATATCTGGAATGCATACTGTGCCTCTGTCTGTAGAACACACTTGTGATATGATACATTTAATAAATTCACATTTCATGCCTTTTCCTGTGCACATTTTAATACAAACCCTTGCATAAGCAGTTCAACCTTGCATGAATAATTTCCGTTTTGGTGTGGTGTAGCGCTAAAAGTAAGTCTTGTCATTGTTACCCCAATGGCTGAGACGGAAACAGTTCCACATCCAAGGGAGGCATAGTGCTTATATTAAGTTTTTTATTATTATTTTAGCAAACTACTCAAACAATGAATGTCAGCTCTCCTCCATCATTATCATTATCATCCCTCTCTGAATGCTCGTGTGGTAGTCATAATAATCATATTTCATTATTTACACTAGATGAAGCATGAACACGTCATCATCGTTCTTCACATCATCCATTAAGACTGTACAAACACTTTTCGACTTAAAAAAGGTTGGTATGATAAGAATGGATAAAATATTATCATTATTGTCGTCTGTCCACCGGTTCCTAGAAGCCACATAGATGATGAGAGAATTATAAGTGTTGTAGTTTTGTGGGATTTTGCGTGAAAGTGCAACTACGAAAAAAACGCTACTGCTGTTCATCACCTCTCCTGTCGCCTGCAACTTCTCCCACAAAATATTAAATGTATTGTCACCAGTTTAGAAACGGAATATTCTAATATGCATATGAATGTGCTTATGCGGTAGCACGTCCTATTACGCAATTTACGGCGTGCATAATCACATCTACCTCTGTTGTCTACTGTCATCGGTTGCACTGTTTTTTTTGTGGAAATGAGGCGTGCATTTTATCATCACAAAATATGAATATTTGTTTCATGTTATTAAGTCCGAGACTGAGACCGTGATTTGCAGGAGATTTTGATATTCTAACCTAGAAAAAGTGCTCACAGATTACAGCATCGGAGTCACAAGAGTGTTGCTAATAAAATAATTTGTTGCTGAAGTGTTCTTATTTTGCTTACTCAAACACACGCAGTTATTTTTACTGTGCAATACATAGTATGCAGTGCAACTTCCAACTCCAAAACTGCGCAATCCAGGTGCTAAGTGGATCTTCCTGGTGTAATGTGTAATCTGCAGTTCACGAGCGCAGATTGTGTATTCCATCTCAATTAACAACTGGAAGGGGAACATTTTCCGCTCACAAAACAAAAAAAAATTAATCCTGAGAATTTCTCGTTATCTTTCAATTGAGTCCAATTTGCCGGTGATAACTGTTGAAAAATTGTACATCGCTTCGTAATAATGCACAATCATTGTTTGCCTTTCGCATGAGATCAGAAATCGGTATTAAATATTAATATATGAAGGCTGTGGTGAAATTCTGAAATTCGATTGTTCTGAGTTTACTTTGTGGATTGATGTCTGAAGTTATACAAGCACGCTAAATATTGCTTTACGCTGTTGGCTGTGCAAACAATTAAAAACAATTTACTACATACATGAACATACCTATGTACTTTATGCCTTCCCTTTAGTACTTCTCTTGGGAAAGAGTGCAGCGCGCAGCCACACAAATCGAAGTCTTTTAAAGATTCTGCAATTCTGTTACTGCCTCACTTGCTCTGTTTCAGTCGTTGTAACAGCAAACCTTAGAAAATATCTCTCTCGCTTTATGGACTCTTTTCGTATTCATTCATTCACGTCAAATTGGCTTCTATTCCCATTTCTCTGATATAGTGCCGCCTTGTGTGTGTTCAATCAGTACCAAATTATGTATGAGTAGGGGTGAAAGTGTGGAATAGCGATGAAATAGAGTTTTTTCTTCAGTTACAACTACAACTGTGTTCAGTTTTTTGGAAAATATCAGTTTTCTTGTTTAAAATGAGTAGCGACACCCAAAATAACGGTGGTCTGTTCTACATATTCACGATTGCCTTCATCCGAGCTTACAAGTCGTTTGAAGCTGTGGTGATCCGGTTACTTCTAGGATTTTTTGAAAAGCTTGTAAGGAAGTCGTATCAAGATGCAGGGATAGAAATTGATGGGTCCAGACCGTGGGATATCAAAGTGCACAACAGAAAAGAGTTTTTTCTCTTGATCCGGTTACTTCTAGGATTTTTTGAAAAGCTTGTAAGGAAGTCGTATCAAGATGCAGGGATAGAAATTGATGGGTCCAGACCGTGGGATATCAAAGTGCACAACAAAAAAGAGTTTTTTCTCCGTTTGACAAATCATGCCCCGTTGGGGCTAGGAGAGACGTACGTTGACGGTGTGTGGGACTGCGACGATATGGCTGAGTTAAATTACAGGACTATGAGGAAAGGGCTCTACAATGTTTATATGAATCCGTGGAACCGTTTCCTAAATTATATGGAGTTTGTTCACTTCAATTTGCAAACTTGAAAAGAAGGCTTGGGAAGTTGGGGAAAAGCACTATAACTTAGGTATGTTCACTCCAAACGCTGACATGTATGGATTTTCACCTACAAGATTTAATTTTACATCTGCGGCTTTATTTGGTTGTCTTTTTAGGAAATGACTTATTCGAGGCATTCCTTGACCCTTCCATGAACTACAGTTGTGGGTATTGGAAAACAGCAAAGAATTTAGCCGAGGCGCAAGCCGATAAAATGGACTTAATTGCAAAGAAATTGATGCTAAAACCGGGAATGAAGGTTCTTGACATTGGGTGCGGTTGGGGTGGTCTTTCCAAGCATTTGGCCGAAAACTACGGAGTAAAAGTAGTTGGGATAACTGTGTCAGAGGAAGGGGCAAACTACGCACGGAATAAATGCTCCAAGCTTTCAGTTGACATCCGGTTAATGGATTACAGGGACCTTGACGAGCAATTTGACCGCATCGTCAGTGTCGGTACGTTTCACATATTACAAAAAGTCCTTAATTAGTTACGTTAAATGTCTTTGGTAATTAATTTTGCTTGAGCGCTGCGTTTTACTTTTTAGGAATGTTTGAGCATGTTGGACCAAAAAACTACGAAAGCTTCTTTGAGACAGCGCACCGGTGCTTGAGAAAAGATGGGATATTTCTCTCTCCATACTATAGGCGTCTCCCATCGGGACTTTCCTTTAGCGGACGCCTGGTTTGATAAGTACATCTTTCCCAACGGACTCCTTCCATACCACCAGCACATCACGGAACATATTGACAACCGATTCATTCTTGAGGATTGGCATAATTTTGGATATGACTACAGCAAAACGGTACAGTAAAATGCATGCTAAATACAATGATGAACCATTGTATCCATTCGTGATCCATTCTATATTACAATGGCAAATGCATCAACTTAAACTATTTTTGCATGTTCCCTTTGGCAGCTTTTGGCCTGGTATGAAAACTTTGAAAGGAACTGGCCCAAAATTGAGAGCAAGTATGGCGATAAGTTCTTCCGTCTTTGGAAATACTATCTTTTAATGGCTAGTGGGTGCTTCAAAGCTCTCTTGAGGATTGGCATAATTTTGGATATGACTACAGCAAAACGGTACAGTAAAATGCATGCTAAATACAATGATGAACCATCGCTCGCGTGATCCATTCTATATACAATGTCAAATGCACCAACTTAAACTATTTTCGCATGTTCCCTTTGGCAGCTTTTAGCCTGGTATGAAAACTTTGAAAGGAACTGGTTCAAAATTGAGAGCAAGTATGGCGATAAGTTCTTCCGTCTTTGGAAATATTATCTTTTAATGGCTAGTGGGTGCTTCAAAGCTCGCCGCATCCAGCTCTGGCAAATTGTTTTAAGTAAAAATGGGATCGAGAATGGGTATTATGCAGCCCGCTAGCTTATCGGAGCTGTCCAATAACAGGGTTATTGTTAAATAATGAGTATATTCTATGACTGCTATTGAAACTGCCATGAATTTATACATGTTTTGTACAAAGTTAATGAAAGGCAATTAAACTGTTAGCTTCTTATTTATTCAGTTAACTTTACAGAAGGTATTAAAATGCTTAAATCAGAATCCTCTAAATGTAATATATAAATGCACAACATTGTAACAAAGGAGATCAGCTATACTATAACTGTCATGATGATGGTGGTGGTGACCATAATTGTTTCCAAAATGGCCTAAATCCGAAATTGTCAACGTAGGCGAGTAAGTAGTAGTTAATAAAGAGGATGAAAAACAGGTTTACAATACGAAATGCTGTCAACTTTTGTATAAGTCTACTAACGAAATAAAGTGGAAGTGGCTCCATGAGCATGTCGGTTTGAAACGGAGTTTGCAAGTGCATCCCAACTGCAGGTCTGCTGGAGCCAAGGAGAGATGTGGAGTGTGGCCGTAGCCTATCTCTTAAGTCGAGGTTGTAAGAGACCTATTGGACTGGAATAAGAAAAGAATGAGCACTTTCGTTGAACCAATTCGAATTCATTTTTAACTAACTTAATTTTCTGCATTTGAGCTAAATCAGCTTAATTGAGTCTGAAAAAGTCAAGATGAAAGAGTTTTACATGAACTGAGCGACGGTGCATACGATGGTGAATGTGACGATGACGGGAAATGGGAATTAAAGAAGAACGACCATGAGGATGGTGATGGTGATGGTGCTCAGATCCAAGACTTGTACGAAACATTGGGTTAAAATGCCCCTACAAATGCCAATTAAGAAAAGTGTAAGTATGGGTTAAATTAATATTACTGCGAGTGAGTCCGCGTGATTTTTATTGGGTTTTGCTATTATTACCCCCATTCCATTATATCCATGTCCATAAGCTCCGCCACCGTGGTGGACGTTCATATGAACGTGAGGATGACCTGGCTGCAGATATTTTATAAAGAACAAACAGTAAATCGAGATAACTGAATTAGATAGGATAAGTAATGACCCAAAACGATGTGCAAATGAAAAAATTACATTTCCAAAAAGACCGTAATCCCCGTAGTGTGCGTTACATGCGTAAATCTTCTCCTGGAACAGATTAACTGACAGAAATATGACAAAGCACGTAATTAACGCGTTCCCCATTTTCACGGATATCTTGAAAATCAAATGTAACTGAAGTTGGTTTTGATGCAATGCTTAAAATTAAAAACTCGCTGACAAACTAACACCTAAACTGATGTTCATTCACGATTAAACTAGTCAGCCCATTAAAAGGGAAAATAATAATACAAAAGATGATGGAATACTGCTCCAATTTGTTTTTCCAATTTACCACCACTGAAACCTTAATTTCGAGGTGAGTGTTATGTAGTGTTAAAAAATACTTACTCCTACTTCAATCCAACCTAAGCTATTACTGTGCACTAAACGCACTTTTCCTCGATACTTTTTTATAACGAGCCAAGCCTGATGTGTAAATGTTTCAGAAAATCCTGTGTGCTCAAGCGCATAAGATTTCCTTCATTATGATTTTCCAGCAAAGGCTATTACCTATATGCAACTAGGTACCTATGTACTTTGTCTTCCTTTTAAAAAATAATCTACAAATCTCACCACATATCTTATTTGTGCATCTCTATGACCCTATTCAGATATCTGAAAAATGTGAGACACACAATGGATGATCATTTTTAAAGTACCACCAAGAACGAACGCGATTGAAAGTAAAAGCATTTTTGAACACCTGCAACAGCCAGACGAATCCCTCTACATTTTGAGTCTGGGTACTTTTCGATGCTTAATATGATGGAAAATCCCAAATACTTTGGTAGAGATTAATAAAAACCCCTGCAACTACTTTATCATTTACGAAGGAGTGGGCAAGGTTCCCTTTCCATAACACTTGTATGTCGTACCTTTGTGCTTGGTAACAAACCAATAAAGGTGTAAAAAGTTCTCTTTGAGTAAGCAAGAGAACGAAAGTATGTGTGTAGATATAACTGACCTTGGGTTTCAAGTTCAAGGATGCTCAGAGAGATTTTTTTAGAATGTTCCGTTTTACGTTTTTATATGTACCATGGCCCTTAAAATAGTACTTGCTTGAATCTTAAAATTCAGAGATGTGATCTGAAAAAATGATAAAATAAATAATTTGGCTGCAGTACATACAGTTGCCTCTTTAAACACGATATACAAAAATGATTTCCAGTGCTATATCATATCATACATTTTTAGCAAATGAGACTGATGGTGAGATATTTTTTATTTCTTTTGGTTCAGTCACAGCTAACAGAAAACTAAACATTTAAATACACTGTAATCACAGTATTAAAATAGTACACAGTTATTTTGTACTGCATCTGAGTAGGAGCCGACATGCTGACGAGTGATGATAATCACAGTCCAGGAAAGTGCAAGGCAATATGATATATTAAATCCGAGTTGTCTATACAAATATAAACGTTTGGAAAATATTCATTGTTAAATTATAACCGCAAAGAAGTGACTACAAAACGATGTAATTTATATTACAAGCTGTATATTTTTTTACCTGTTTTACACTGAAACTGAGCTTGCTTCAACTTCTTGTTCACATTTAGTGGTGCTTGCTCAGAAAGAGGAAGGAAAATTTTATTAGCTTAAATCTGAACTTTAAAATTTAATTAAACTGACGGCGCAAAGTATGCATATAAATTAATTTTCTACTTCAGATTTCTTTTATACCATAACTCGTTGCATTAATGGTATGTTGATATTGAGCAGATACTTAAATGAAAAAAATCTGTATCAAGGTAAGTAATGTGCTACGGTGGAGTATGTATAGGCAGATTTATTTATTAGATTGCCATTGCATTGTGCGAATCTAAAAATAGAGTTGCGAGATTAGACGAATACAGCCGTCGCTAGTTCTCTTATAAGCTGACACGCTAAATGCTCTTGAGAGATATGCCACGTGCAGTGAAAACATGTATCTATTTGTATTTTGAATTTCGATTTGTTACTGCTGCTACATCATAAATATAGGTATTTTCATGAAAATTCTGCAAAACTGTGATACTGTAGTATTCTCTTCAGAAAATCTTTAGGGCCAAGTTAAATACAATTCACATCAGGTCATCTACGACACCAGACCGATTTGGAACCTAAAGTATGGTGGTAGATCCATTGAATGACTTCTAGAAATCAGAACGGCTATATTATATTTAAATGAAAAATCCATATAAACATTAAGGTAATAATATCGAGTAGATATTGTGCTAACACGGCACACCAATAATGAGCTGGTGACTTCAAGCTGCAAAAAGTTGTCATAATACAATAATAACAAGAGATTTTACCTTGAATATTAGTGTACAGACCTGGATTTTCTGCAGTACAATTAAAGCCATTTTTTATTGCGCATTGCCAATAGATGAATTTTGTAATCATGAAAATCAATTTACCAGCTAGAGCACAACCAACACCGCTACTGACTACTCCAGATAATATAAATTGAGCTTTACTGGGGTCGAGACTGTATATTAAAGGACCTCCTGCAATGTACAAATAGGACTAATAGGTATTGTAAGGTTTCTTGACTAGGTATTTAAAAAAATTAATTTGTTGGTACCGGAATCCCCCTAAAACAAAATTAAGTTTTATGTTAGTACAATTGCTGCGTAATAACATTACTTGAGAATGATGAATGGGGCTACGAGAGAATTACCGAGCAAGCGTCCTTCCCTCCCTCCAGATAACCTGCACAAATGTGACGATAACTTCTGAAGATAAGAGATGAACAGAGTCTCGGATTTATGTACGGGAGACTTAGCTTTTGAAGGATTCTGCTTCCTACGGGATTCGTTTCATTAAGGACTCCCCATCCAGTGGCAACCATTGTTTCGTTATCCATGTAGTGAAATGTTTCATTTATGAATGGTAAGCAAATTGGAGATACTTTCCCTGTCCGAAAATTCACTCTCTTCCTCAGTTTCAATAGGGCGATATCGTAGTCTAGCCTTGAAATATTTTAGCGAGTAGCAAATATCAGGATTAAATCAATTAAATGTAAAACCCTGAAAGAAACAAGAATCTCCTTACGTGGTGGGATTATACAGTGGATGAATGTAAACTTCAGCAACATTTATACGAATAGACATTTCGCTTTCATCAGTCTCTTCAGGAAGGTCCCAGCCAGGCACCCAAGGCAGTTGCTCCCTACAGAGTAAGATCACTTACAAGAAGTACTTAGAGAAGGGAAAAGGTTAGCTTAATCGCACCTTCTGTAGGGAAAGTCCTTACTCATCACATGCGCATGAAGTAAAACATCAGTCCTGTTTGCAGAACGGGGCCCACGAGGAAAACAGTGAGCCTATCAAGTCACAGAGTTTACTGATTTGCCGTTGATTCGACCTTTTCTAATTCTAATTATTCGCATGTGGGTATAACTCAACTGCAGTTAGAAGGAACTGGTCATTTATTAAAGTAGCGCCGCAGAAGGGATTTCGCTCCAGACCAAATCCAGGTGGAACACCGCTCTGTACTAGAGCTGCAATCCATGGAAATTCGAATTTCAATGCACTTTCACCATTCACTACTCGACCAAGGTGTCTCTTTATCCCACAAACTTTTTCAGAAATAAGTACGTATTAGAATTACAGATAAATGTCACCTATAAAATACGATTTGGCTCATAAGCATGATCCCCAAACGCTTACCACATGACCCTCCAGCAGGAAGACCTTTGAAGAACTGATCCCTCGGAAGTCTTTTAGCTATAGTTGGGTAAGTATTTCAAAGAGGTAGTACTTCAACAAGACAAAAAGTGTAGAATCTAATGAAAAAACACTGACGTGTTCCTATTGATCCAGAAGGCAAGTCCTGCAAATCCTCCGTGCAAAAAGCTGCACAGGGAGTTTGTAGTGACTCGCCTTTGTAGAAGATATATAAGTCGTTTCCAGGATTCCTAGGTCTGTACGGAACATTTTGAAAGTCAATAGATCCGCACGCTTGAAGGAGCCCTACGGTCGAGTCAGAAATGAATAAATATTCTTTTGTGCATCCCATTTCGTCGGGCGCTGCAAACTTGATTATTCCCTGACAAAGAACCGCAACTGTGCAGCGTTGCACCTTAGAGCCCTTCCCCACGCATAGAAAATTAAAATTGCATTTAAGTATAGCTAGGTTTTAATTGTGGGACTGAAAACCATATAAATAACTCACCAAAAATGCAAGATAGCAGTCGTTAAGCTTAGATCTTAATACAAAACGTTTGAAACCTTCATTTGCGATAGAATAAGACTTTCCACAATCGACTGCGAAATATAAAAAATAGCGCAATATTTAATTAAGCAAAAGAAATATTCTTCTGTGAGAAATTACGTTGTTCGGTCGGATAAGTGGAGCTACTCCAATCCAGGGAGATCTTTTTCCTAGATTGTGGCTCGGCGCTTTTTCCTTTTAATAAGTTCACCTTTTCTGAGCGAGCTCTTCCCGTTCTCCGCTCAAAGAAAAAATTTGCTATTTCGTTCACTGTATAGTTTGGATTTGTCTATGTGGGGGGAAATTAGATTGATTAACTTAAGCCTTTTAGCTAGTAATCCAGCATACGTTTAAATTGTGCTTTCCACATACGAATATATCAGACGATCCTTGCAATGTCGGTATAGCCAAAGCTATTAACAACACTTGAGAGAATAAACTGTACATCCTTATGTAAACTGTACATTATTGATTCTGTGCAGTTATGTATGTATTTAACTCCATTTATTTCTAGAATAATACTTAATAATAAACCTAAACAAACAGTAAGTTTAAAACTGAATTTTTAATTAGCTATTGTAAATCGAAAATCGCAACGAGACACATTAACAAGACATTAACATTGCAAAGCAAGAACAAATGTGTCCATTCATTATTTATCCTTGAGGTTTTTCTTAAAACCTCACAAGCTTTCTCTTCACGTTGTTACGTATAATTGTACGAAAATGAGATGACCGATTATCCTCGTTGGCAAAATTGCGCTGTTCCATCTGCTGCTATGTGATGATATACCCACTGAAGAACTTCTGCAAAATGGATCATACTTGTGTGTCAACTTGTAAATGATCATTAATTCATTGACAAATGAGAAAAACCGGAAATGTAAATACCTTGAACATTCGTGTACTGAGCATACTTGTCTAAAATATGTTACAAATTATTAGCAGATTATATAACATTCTGAATTTGAATTAAAAATGCGATTTTCTAAATGTACATTTTCTAGCACATCCAACACCAGAGCTGACTATCCCAGAGAGAAAATGCTGATTTTTGCTTTGGTTCGGTTTAAATATCAGAGGACCTCCTGAAACATACATTTTAATAGATATAATCTCTTACCCACCGCAAGGGCAGCATGAACTCCAATACGTATACGATAATCTTAAGCCACTACTGCGTACCCGAATCTCCCTGAAATGTTCATATACACGAATTTAAATGGCGTGGAAATGATTTCCGGATTATACTTGCAACTTGCATTGCAGGTATCAGCATTAATTATTTAATAAAAGCTACAAACCGCGCAAGAATCCCTGCCTCCTAGTAGATAACCTGCACACAGGTGAGTGTGTGTAGGCTTACTGTAGAGACCACAAGTTTCAAAGTTCACGAACTCGACCTCCACTTTCTGCAGTAAACGAGTTCCTACTGCTACTTCCTCCGTTGCATGCCCCCATCCTGCAACAGTCATGATGTCTTTGTCTTTGAATTTGAAATTTTCATTTAAAAACGGGAGACAAATTGGAGCTGCTTTCCCCGAGTTCAAATTAACAAAATCTTCCAATACAAGTATAGCAACGTCATATACGAATCTTTTGGGGGGAAACACAACTTGTTCTATTAAAGGTCTAAAGTGTTATCGAATTAACAGAAAGCAAAGTAACACGTACGTACTTCCCGGACTGACTGTAAAGTGGGTGCACAATGATTTCTTTAACGCGGACGCGGATGGTGCCTTCGCTGAAATCAGTTTCTGTCTTAAGATTCCAGCCTGGTGTCCACGAGACTTGATAGTGTGTCCAGCTAATTAGGTTTAGGTTAGTTAGGAGTCTAGGAGCAGTCTTTATGGAATGAACCAGTACCAACATTTTGATTTTGACTCACCTTCCGTCATTATATGGCTTACTCATTACGTGCGCATGCAGTAGCACTTGGATTTCGCTTGCCTTCATAAAAGTTCCGGTGTCATCATCAAAAAAGCAATGAGCCTAATTGGGTTATTGAGCCAATTAAAGGATTCACAAAAATATCAAGTAGTTAGCCATGATAGCAATCGGTATAACAATTACCGCAGATATCAAATGCCTATCTGAAACCAATGTAGAGCCGCAGAATGGAACTCGTGCAACGGATGGGTATCCACTATACACTACGGCCGCAAGCCAAGGAAACTCAAATTTTAGGGCATCTTCTCCACCAACGATTCTCCCTAAGTCGTTTCGCTTGCCACAAACTAAAGCAAACGCAGAAATTGCTTATTTACCTGAAAATAACTTTTAATTTAACTATTAATTACAAATAAGCTTCCCCACTACACACTAACCACAGGAGCCTGAGACCGGAAGTCCTTTGAAGTTCTTATTCGCGGGTAGCGCTTTTGCTAGAAAAACATCATTAAATGTGGTCACTGGTCAGTAAAGCGGTTTTCATTTTTAAAAAGATCTAATCATTCTAACCTTCTTGAATTTCAGTATGAAAGGAGGTCAAGTCCTGTAAGCAAAATGCGACACATGGTGACTTGGGTGAAGAGCCTTTATAGTATAAGTAAAGATCAGCTCCAGTATTTCTGGCTTTACGAGGCCTACTGCTGAAACTGAACGCGCTGCATCCTTTAATTTCTCCCACTGTACCGTCGTTAACCGTAAAGTACTCATCCACGCATCCAGAAGCGCCTGGAGGATTTAACGTTATGGTTCCTTCGCACAGTATGGCAACTGTGCAATTCCAGGTTTTACTGCCCTTTTGATATGCATTATTAATTATGACGGGAAAAATACCACGTGGTATAGTTTTATTGCAATCTGCAATAATGGTTTTTTTTACAAATATTCTCCGTACCAAAAAAGCGTGATAGCATCCCTTATTCTTGGATCTTAATAGAAATCGTATGTACCCATCTTTATATATACTGTAGGTTCCTCCACACTCCACTACACAACAATTATGGCAACTGTGCAATTCCAGGTTTTACTGCCCTTTTGATATGCATTATTAATTATGGCGGAAAAAATACCACGTGGTATAATTTTATTGCAATGGTTTTTACAAATATTCTCCGTACCAAAAAAGCGTGATAGCATCCCTTGTTCTTGGATCGTAATAGAAATCTTATGTACCCATCTTTATATATACTGTAGGTTCCTCCACACTCCACTGCTCAACAAAATAATTTACAAATATGAACTGTTACATTTTAATAGCAGTTATCTACTCCAACTCTATGTCAACTTACGCGAACTAGTTCTGTACCGGTTTAGGTTAGTCCAATCTGTAGGAAGTTTCTTTCTTCCGTCAGCTCCTGCGGGATAAGCTGCTCTCCCCTTAAGTGCCAGTTTCGTCACTACATGGGAAATATTGCTTCGTAGCCTTTTCAATATCGTCTCGAAGCTGGGCTCAGATTTGATCACAGAACAAAGCAATGTTGTAATGAGAAAAATTGTTTGCAAATTGGAACAAATATTCATCTTTAAGATGCTGCGTCGATAGCCTTATTTCTGAGGAAATGAAGAAATGCAATACATGGAACACACAGAAAATATGATCAAGAGTAAATGTGTCAGTGACAGTGACCCCAATCCAAAATTCCTATAACTTTCTGTAGCTTACAATCGCTATTGTTTCTTCAGCGTGTATGGGTTTATTGCAAGGTCATTTATTTGCCGTTTTTAAATACATATTTGAATGCAAAATTAGTATTTCACTGCCTACTGCAAAACTTAGTAGGCTCGTTTGCAATTTCAAGGTAGATCCACTGTATGACTTCTGTAATTTAGCGAGAAAGTTTTTGGTACATTAATGGACTAATGAAGCTATAGTTGAAATCTGATAGTACAATAATCGTATCATACCTTGGACGTTTGTGTACAAGCCAGGAGAGTCTAAAATATAGAATTAAACATATTTTACAGAATCCAACCTAAAATTACTTTTATCATTATTTGGTTATTGTAATTTGTAACGCACTCCTTAATGCACATCCTGCACCAGTGCTTACTACACCCGCAAGAAAATACTGGTTGGCAGCATTCGGAAGTTTATAAATTAATGGTCCTCCTAAAAATTAATTTTAGTAAAGTAATCCATCCATTTCTATAGTAGGCTGAAAAATAAGGTCAACAACGAACCAGAGTCTCCCTAAAAAATATAAAAACTAATTATCTGAAGCTGCTTAGAAAGCATTGGAAATCCAATAAAACTATTAGAGCAAAAGTAAAAATACTGGAAAGGAGGCATACTTGACAAGAATCCTTTCCGCCTTCCAAATACCCTGCGCAAATGTGCCGTTTTGAAGGATACGTGTGGCGTTCGCAGGTTTGGTAGTTTATATTACGGACATCAAGTTTCTGGAGAAGTCTATTCACCGCAGGAGCCTCTTCCGATGCCTTTCCCCAACCTGCGACAACATACGTATCACCTTCCTTAAAAGTAAAGTCCTCGTTGACAAATGGAAGACAAATGGGCGCCACTTTTCCCGATGCAAGATCGACCTTGGTCGCAAACTTTAATATTGCCACGTCATAGTCGAACCTTTTGGAAGTGATAGCATTTTGTAGAATTGCCAGTGGGTTCAATTGAAAAATGTGTTTAGCATGTTCTATTTTCATCTTTTTCTACAAACTTACGTCTCTGCATCGTACAGTGGATGTATAGTAATCTCTTCAATGTCCACACGGATTGTCTCTTCGCTCTTATCCGTTTCCTGAGGTAGGTTCCATCCTGGCGTCCACGCCATGTCCCTATCACTCCATCTAAGTAAGCATTTGTTTAGCTGCTTTGTGAAATAAATACTTTCGTACAATTTTGTCAACTCTTAGCGAGCTTACTAACGTTCCGTCCGAAGGTGATTTGTCCATTACGTGAGCATGAAAAATGATCTGAAGATTGTTAGCAGTTGCCCATGGAGCACCGAAACAGTGAGCCTGGAATCATCAATTAGTTGAAGGGGTTACATGAATAGGCACTTTTTGTATTTAGTTAGTTTGAACATGAGCTTAAAAATTATTGTACTATAAGTAATTATATAGACTTATAAACACTTGCATTAATTAAATGCATTATTATAATTTAACTTTACAGCAGTGATGGCATAATAGTCCGACACTAATGAGACGCCACACATGGGTACGCGCACAAGAAATCTTGCCGGCTTAGGCACTAATCCTCCCAACCAAGGAAATTCGAACTTTAGTGCATCGACGCCTCCGACGATTCGGCCAATGTCCTTTCGCTTTCCACACTCTGAAAATAAAATTCGTTTACAAAAACATGCAATAATTGGTATTACTAATTTTAAAATTAGGTATGGCTAAAAGCGGCATTGCAAAATGCAAATTGTAGATAACTTCCGCCGAAACTCACTGCAATTTCCGGCCGTTGGGAATGCTGGAAATTCCTGAAATTTCCGTATTCGTACCGCTGTTCATGAAAAATTAATGTTAGAAAACTAGTTAAAAATCCAAGAGTATAGCATTAATTGTTTTATTAGTATTAACTAACGAGCTGATATATCTGTATGGCCCGGAGTTAGATCTTCAATACAGAAAGCCGCGCAAGGTGAATTTGTCGCTCCCATGTAGTCAATGTACACATCACGCCCAGTATTTCTCGCTTTTCTAGGAAGTTTATCGAAAGTAAAGCTGCCACATCGGTTCATTAAACCAATTGTACCATCAATAATTTTGAAGTATTCCCTGTTACAGTCAAAATTCATAGTTCCATCACAAAGGACTCCAACATTGCAATTACTTATTCTGGATCCCTTTCACAAAAAAATTGAAAACTAAAATAAATACATGGTAGAAAATGAAGATATTAATGATTTTGAATGGTTTTAAATTTGGAAATTACCAGAAATCCGTAATTGCAGGGAGAGGATTTAGAATTAATGGAAAACCGCATGAATCGTCGCTCCGAGAGGTCATAGGCCTTATTGCAAGTCGCCACTGGAAGTCACAAGTTTCAAAATTTAAATAATTATGTTTATGTAGTATGTAGTGAGCACATAATTAAATCACGCAGAATGGAGTACAATATTGAGAGGTTTTGTAACGGGAGCTAGTCCAGTCCGTTGGAATCTTCTTTCTCGAACCGGACCCGTAGTTAACTCTCCCTGTAAGACCCTTTGTCTTGTTCATATTTTTCGGGCGTTTAATTTGAGTGACCCATGTAAGAATGGCTGCATCTTCAGTTGCGCAATCGACCTTATAACGTAAAATATGTAAGTTTACGCTAATTATTATGCTGTACAAAATCTCCAACGTTTAAATTTAAACTGAAGAAACAAAGTATTTCACCCAGGAAGCACCAAAAATAACCAAACCTAAAAATCCGAAAACACCCCAAAAAGCAAGCTTAACCATTATTACTTCTGCAGAACTTCCTCAGCTAGTAATCTAATCAGTGGATCGGTGAAAAAAGTTCCGAAATGAATACATATGAAGCCATGTTTAAGCAAGCCATTAAAAATGGACTTCGCAATTGTCAGTAATAAATTGCATTTGATCTTTTATGTTACTGATTTTATGATTATTACTTCCGAAAGATATTTTTGGCAATTTTATTGCCCTTCTAAACTCATAGTCAGTTAAAATTAACTTGACGTGTTGAAAGTAGAACAGTAGAAATTAGTGCATGATTATAAAAAATGCCCAAAATCCAGAGAAAGCTTATTCTTTTTTATTCCGAAGACAAAGATAATGTCAAGTAAATATGTATAGTTAAGCGTTCATATTTATTTTAATTTGCGGAGGAATACCTATTAGTAAATTCAGATTACATATATGGCGGTAATGTTCATGTCTTCAAGACAGCTTCATCGTTTACCACCACCGCTGCACTGGTGACTGGTCTGGTCACCCACCGTTGACCGTACAGAAAAAAGTATCAGTGTCACTTCCTGTTCCTTTTCGGGAGTCAGGAACTAACTTATTGATTTGTGGTTACCTGGACTGAAGAAGAGCTGCTTGTA
>JAHZND010000821.1:0-11558 GCA_027744115.1 Acrocyrtus sp. NNG-2020 | reverse complement strand
AGAAAATGTGGGATGCGGGGAGGAGGCCTACTAAGGTTGCTCGATACCGCCAGAGGATGCTAAGTGACATTGACCTTTCGTTCCTGAGCTGCATGGCTATGGCCACCACTGAAAATTTGCGAAACAGGCTTTTCCGAGAAAGTAAGTTCTTAAAGTGCTTTGTTTTAATAACAGTAATAAAATAAGTTTAATAAACTTCAAAAATTTATTTAAAAATTATTTCTAAATGCGGTATTTTAACTATTAACCTTCAGGTAAAGAAATGGCGTTTAAATATCAGCCACAAGTCGAACTTTCGACGACAGATCTTAATGAAATGAAGCCCATGGGGAGTAGGACCAGCAGACAAATCCACTCATTGGAAGATTTTGACCAAAACGATTTCAGTGACGAGTTTGTCGGAGCTACTGAAGAAAATGAAAATCTTATAAACTCGCTACCAGAAGAATCCAATATTAAATCCGAAGCGGAGTGGTCACCTGCCTCCAGAAGTGACCCTGATTTTGATCCGGAAGATAATGATAATTCAACAGACATCTTGAAAGAGGACAGCCGTGAAGAAAATGAGCACAATACTACTCCAAAATCAAACTCGCCCTTTGAGTGCAAAATATGTGGCAAAACTTTTAAAAATAAGAGTAATCTGCCAGTTCACGTCAAGAATGTACACCAGAAACTTAACAAGGCCAAGGTTCAATGTGATATTTGCGAGAAAACCTTTCTGACCCGGCACCATGTAATAAGGCACAAAAACTCTGTTCACGATAAACTACGGTATCGATGCGAGGTTCCCGGCTGTTCGAAAAGTTTCTCCACGCCTTATAAACTGACGAGCCATGAACGATTAATTCACTCATTAACTCGTCCTCGCGATAAGAAAAAGAAAAGTATTCCAATTCCAACAGCAAAGCAGTGCGACGAATGTGGCAAAACTTTTTCAACGTCAAACACCTTGAGGAAACACCACAAAAGCGTTCACTTAGGCATTCGAAGATTTGAATGTGACATTTGTCACAAAAGCTTTTTCCTCAGGAAAGACGCCAATAGACACCGTATCTCTGTGCACTTCCGCAATCGATTTCCATGCGACTTTCCTGAATGTGGACAGACTTTTAGAACCGTTCGCAAGATGAAGCAGCATCGAATAGATGCTCATCCTGAATCGTTGCAGCCATCATTATAAAAAAATTGTTACACTAATTCATTTTTTGTTATTTTTTGTTATGTAATTTCTAATAAATTGTAAAATTAAGTTCATCAAGAAAATATGAGGCATTTTTTATGTGGTTGTAACATTTCAACAATTACAACTTGGCATCATCGTACAAAAACGAGCATAATACTGGCCCAATGCATCTTCCCTGTGCTAAAGCGTAGTCTGTCTGATGAGCTCATCGCAGCTGACTTTTGTTTATAATTCTCACAACTTTCCACACAGCTACTCGCAATTCTCTACTCGTCCTGTGTTGAAAGCAGATTAATTTTTTTGATGCTGGAGCTGGACGTAAACAATTCTGGGGACGGTGAATCAGGTGAATGGACTTTACCGATTAAATTGTCGTTGTAGTTAAATTAATTAAATAAATCTGTAATTTAAGGAATTCCTAGGATGGGAGTTTGTTTTGTGCCTGGTTGCCAATCGGGCAGTGGAAAGGAAAAAAATAGTCATTTAATGAAAATAAGTAAAAAAGCGTCTCCTGACACACAGGTTCAGTGGCTGCGGAATATTCCGGGGCAAAAGTTTAGAAAATTCAATCTGGCTACAGATACACTTTGTTATAAGCACTTTGAAGATAAGTATGTTCGGAAATCGATAAAAGTGATGATGGGAGATCAAGTGATGGCGGAGCAGCAGGAGCGTAAACGTTGGACGCTAACTGAGGATGCAGTGCCGACCATTTTTTGTTAGGGATACAATTCAAAAATACCATGACTACCGGGACAGGAAGGATTCTAGACGAGGAGCTTCAAAGAAAAGGAGCTCAGTCGTTACTGCAAAAAGTCAATTGAAACCGGAAACCGAGCATGGATTCACTAAGGAGTTAGAGCGAGAGGAAAATACAAGCCAAGAAGGTCACTATCATTTTATTATAGTAATTTTTTGCAATTTTTAAAGTGTTGATGAGTTGCCTTAATTTAATGTAATTCAGAGTTAAAATTGAAATTTTTATATTTCAGACGTGGAAGAATTTCAATCGCTCACTGACCTGGATGTTAAAATAGAGATTAAGGAGGAAGTCACCGAAGAGTTTCAAGAAAAGCGAGATTCCAAATGGCGAAGCCGACGAGGAGCACCTCTTTGTTCCAACATCGTCTAGTGACAGTGTTCTGAAGGAAATAGAAACCGTTCCTATATCACTAAGACTGACGCAGGGGGCTAATGACAGCACCGGGTCTGTCGAGAAGATTGATGATACAGTTAGCAGAAGAAAACCAACTTTGCCTGGTACCAAGAACCATGCCCACTCTACCCAAAGAAAGAAGCCCAATGACTATTTGTTTGGAAGAGTAGCCAAAAATTTGCTGTGCCGTAAATGTGTCCGATCTCGTAAGGGAATTTGTCCAAAACATGCGAACTCGAACTTGCCAGTTGGAATTTATAGGATAGGTCCTGAACCATTCGTATTGGGATTCCTAAAGTGCAAGCTATGCCCCCGCCATTTTGCCAACAAGTATTACCTTGACAGACATGTGGCGAGAGCTCATAATGGATATAAATGCGACGTTTGCTCGGCTGACTTTTTATTGGCGTCGGCCTTGGAAAACCACAAAAAATTAAAGCACGTAGAATGGAAATTTAAATGTGAAAAGTGCAACCACGAATTTAGAGGTAAAGCTGATGTTTTAAATCATCGATATGAATGCGCAGCAGAAGAGGAGCAGATTGCTACAGGATCGCAAACAGCTTCCATTCCAATTGAGGAGTCAGCAGATTTGGAACAAGTCCCAATTTTGGAGCCAAGGTCAGGTTCGAAAGCCAGGCAGGAAGAGCTAATATCCGGTCAGTTAAAAATATAAATACGACCATTAAAATGTGAAGCATGATGACTCCTTCATTTATTTAATTTTAGATTCACCCCGGACAGATGCTGGGGATAAAGAATGTGTCAAAATCAGACGGTACAAATGCACTCACTGTCCACGGTCATTTCGCAACTCGGGTAACCTTCACCGGCATATTGACGCTTATAAAGGAATTAAATTTCCCTGCAAATTTTGTGGTTACAACTTTACCAATGCTCACTCACGGAAAGTTCATCAGCAAAGGTCCTGCCCGAAACTGGTTAGTAAGACCTCCAGCCATGATGACGGTCCATCAGTTCATTCGGCCGACATAAGCAGTGGAAATCTTGTGGAAAGGTCAAGCGGGTCGACCACTTGTTCACTGTGTCACATGAAGTGCGCCAGCAGCATTTCTTTAAGAAACCATATTCGATTCTTTCACAAGCCGACCCCTTCCGCTACCAACACTGCCAGTTCCAGTGAGGAAAGTAAGCGAGATTTGAGTTGGAAGCAGGTTTCGTACTCTTTCGAGTGTCATATCTTTCGAGTGTCATATTTGCCATGAGAAATTTCATCAGTCGGAGCAACTTCGGAACCATCTTCCCATAGCGCATGGTAAGGACCAGCCTGAGATTAAATGTGAAGTCACTCAGGAAATTAAAGAAGAGTATGAGAACGGTGATATTAATTATTAATTAATAAAGATCAGCTTAACAGTACAAAATATACTAATGTTTGATATTGAAAGTGATGTATTATGAATTAAGAAAACTAAGAAAAGTAATTTTATTATTGAAGAATAAAAATAAGAAAGTAAAATAAATTTGTTTCTCTCTATAGCTTCTTATCCCTGGAAAATAATTTTCTTGCATTATTCCAATTGTTGACAACAATTTGTTTCATAAAAACCAAATAAGGGTGGTTGTTGTATAACCAACAATTTGTTGATGATATAAGCATAATATTACTTCTAGGGATAGATTGAATATAGTTTCGGTATGCAACATGGGTTTTTATTCGAAGGAAGGTTTTAAGTTTTTCTTGGAACTCTCATTGTTGACTTATTTAAATATGCCAAGGGTAGGTAAACATGGAAAGTTGACTATTAAACATTTAAAAAACTTGAAAGAGCCAGTCCAAAAATATTTTATTTTATGTATTTATTAACTGCAACTGCAGCCAGGATAACAATTGATTTTATTATATATTTAATTATTTTTTACATTTTGCTGGAAGCTGGAATTTATTGTTTGTTCGAGTCAACAATCATCTTTCTTCAAAAAATGCCGATTGTAGAGCATCTGCATAAAAATCAGTATTTCAGTTCCAGCAGTTATGAATAATTTTATCTCTAGCGGTTACTAAAAAAGCAAATTTATAGTTTCACTTACTAAAGCTCTCCGTCAGCTCCAATTTATCCAGTACATCTAGGAAGCTTTCAAGAGTGGCATTTTCGCCATTTCTGGCCGCCCAGATCTCCAGTATCTGGTATAGCGCGTATGTGGAAGTGCTGCTCCCGCTTACAACACGCTTCTCCAGACTCCGGATATATTCTCTGGGAGCTTCTAACTCACGAGCAATTTTCCAAAGATTAATCTTGTCAACTACGACCTCCAACGTTTTGGTGTCCTTCATCGCCTGAATTACGTCCCATTCGCTGCACTCTAAAAATTATTTAAAATTTAAAATTTAATTTCTCTAAATTTAAATGCTCTGATCTCATCAAATAATTTCCCACTCTCAGTTTTCCCCACAATAAGTGAAGTGGGTATCGAAGACTGTTTCGAGTTTTCTCTAATCAGCTCGTGCTTCCTTTGCGACAACTGCTTCAAGCTTTGCTTTTTTAGTCTTTCCTCCATCAAATATATTTCCTTGGAGTGCTCCTGTCTCAGCTGCTCCTCCCTCCACGCCATATCCTTCGAGTGCTCCTTTTTAATTTTTTGCTCCATTAGCGCCACTCTTACACCGTGCTCCTCCCTCAGCATCCTTTCCTTCAGGAGGAGTTCTCTAGAATGCTGCTCCCTCAAATTTTCTTCCATTAGCTCCAACTTTTTGCAGTGCTCTTTCTTCATTCTATTCTTGGTGAAATTTGTAGTGCAGTGTAAGCAGTTGGGGCATTTTGCTAAAGTTATTCTAAACACCATAAAAATTATTGTAATATATATATTCAGTAAATACCTATTAATTTTAAATATAGGTCAAGCTAATTAAAATTATTACAGTGGGACTATTTCAACCAAGTGACCCGAGTCCGCACTTTCCTCTCCGGATAAATCTGCAAATTATTTAGAATGTTTCAATTATTTTACCTGAAGCAACTCAATTCAATCAGTGCAAAGTCATTTGAGTATGGGAAAATTTACGAAAATTTTCTTTTTCACTTACATGTCGATGCAAGTCCAGCATCAGCCATTTTAAAGAATTATGAACATACAGACTTTTTTAAATTTGTGCTTCTCCGACCACCTTATTAAACTTCAATTCTGAACTTCAACCGCAGGTAAATTTTGGGGGAGTTATATTGCAATATTGTCAAAAAAATACCAAAAATGGCGATATTATGATCTACATACCATTTGAAGGAACAAGGTCACTTGTAAAAATATTGATTATGGAACAACACGCCTGATAAATTTGATGGCCTCTCAATCACTTTTACGGAGATAATAAATTTATTTTATTTTATTCGACTACAGCAGAAAATATGCTGAATTTTCCACTTCACACTAATTAAAGTTAAGAATCGGTGTGCCAACCGCCAGAGAAAGATATATATTTTTAGCGTAGTTGTATTGGCCATCCAACCATGTAAATTCAGGTCAGCCTGTGATAACTTATCATCACTGATAAGCCCAAATATAAATAATAGTAATGTGCTTTTGGAGCAAAATATGTGAAATTGTTGGAAAACAAGTTTGAAGGAAATATAAAATCTCGATCGATTCTTAATCGATTCAAACACGACTAATTTAGACGAGAATAAGTCAACGCGAAAAAATATTGTTTTCGTTTTCTGGAAACTTGAATACTTTATATTTGAAGGTACTAAAAATAGTGTACCTTAGTACCTTTAAAAGTCTAGTTAGTTAAGTTTATGCCAATTAAAATCTTAAAGCACTCAACAGCCGGCTCAGCCTTGTTGAGTTGTGCTGGCACGTCTGCTTGTTTTGGTGTTTTATATTTTCGCCTTCTCTTTCGGATTTTATTTCGAAGTTCAATCCACAAGCGGCTAACAAATCGCAAAAATATTTCCAGTACTAGGCTTGACATTGAGAGGAGAAGACCGTAGCATGCCCACATGAAAATAATGATGAAGTCCTGCCCAGAAGTTGGGGTCACATTGGAACCAGCATCATCATCATTAGAAGCCAATCGTCGCGAAGAGAACGCATACATAATCGACGTCCACTTCTCTAATATTCCAGACTGCTTCAACATCCCAATTCTAGATATGAGCTTTGGCGTCACAATTCCTTCAAAGTAGATGTTAGTGGTTAGCTCCAGATAGGATTTTCGTAAGATATACATCTCCCTTCCGTGGCTTATGTCCATCATCGGCGCCATGTTGCGAATTTCTCGCGATGCCACTAAAATAGCGACTTTTTTCCTACTACTACAGTTCTTCAGGCTCTCCACAAGAGACGTTCGGTCCAGTTTAAAGAAGAGCATTTGAAGCTTTGCTTGAGATCTAGCTGAAGCCACCGACCCGTTTTTGAATTTGAAATTTGAATCGAGACATTACTTTAGAAATATGGTTGGTGGGTGGTATCCAGCGGACATTCTGTGCAAGCGTCTGTTGTAGTTCGAAATTCTCATTGCTGTCGTAGATGGCGTCACTCGGCTCAAAGAGTCTTTCGGAAATTTGAGAGAGCGCCACAAGTATCGTCTTGCCTTTTGCAAAGACAGTTTGTTGGTGGCCGCTGCTTTTCACTGTAAATGATTCATTTTTAGCCATCAGAGTTTGAAATTGATCGGTGATTTTAGGCTCTTCATAGATGTGAAAATTTCAACTTGATCGGCTATCAACTGCTCGAGATTTTCGTAGAGGAGGATCTTCGGAGGAATGATGACGTTGTAGACGTTATCATTTTTGAAGGCGCCTTGAAGAACTGTAGCCATCATGAGAAAACTTCCGAAGAGTATTTGGATGCTATCAACTGCTCGAGGTTTTCGTAGAGGAGGATCTTCGGAGGAATGATGACGTTGTAGACGTTATCATTTTTGAAGGCGCCTTGAAGAACTGTAGCCATCATGAGAAAACTTCCGAAGAGTATTTGGAGGGATGTTCTCACAGATTCTTTACGAGGAAAAGAAATGCCCTGTTCTAAAAGTATTTGGATGACAGAAAGCATTTGCCATTTTCTTTGCTGGTTGGTGGCTTTCGGTGCGAAGGAGCTCAGAATGAAGTGAGTGCCCATCAGAAAGATGACAGAAGCTCCAATACTAGCCCAAATCGGAAGTTGGAATACATTAACCAGTTCCATGAATCGAACGGGTTTTATTCCTCTCACTCCACAAGCAACTGTACGAAGAACATTGTTCGGATCGAGCATCCGGAAAGGATAGTGAAGACGACGGCCGGGACCTTGGGAGGCTTCAATGTAACCCACAAATGAATGCGATTTCGTATGTCGCCCTTTTGCTGTTATCTTGCGTCCGTTTTCACATGCAGTATTTTGATGAATGTCGCCAAGCTCATACGTGAAGTTTTGGATGAGAGATGTGACAACATGCACCAATAAGATTCCGTGCAGTCGATTAGCTGGCATTTTTAAAAGGCCTCGAATCCTCCACCGACTATATCCATGAGAGAGAATGTTGTTGCAATTTTGAAAATAGCGATTGGTGAAATCATTCCTTCTTCCTTTGCCAATTTTCCAGTACCGTACTCCATTCCAACTATCTTTCAGCGCTGCACGTAGTTTCGACCAAATCCACTTTTCTCCAAAGTTAGTAAAGGAAAAAAGGCCGGTACTGTCCGGCTTGGAGGTCACCAATTTTATTGAGTGTATCCTCGCCAGATGACCTCCATTTACTTCCGCTACCAGAAATATACCATTGAATGGCGCCGGCATTGACATTTTACTTGCAATCCAATTCTGGACAAATTCCTGCTTTGTGCGACTTGAAATTTTTGATTTCCATGGGGTACTGGGCACGACAAGAAAGTGGAGTGAAGGAGTACTGCTAGGGAGGAGCACATCGTAAGACTTCATTCCCAATAACTGCTGATAGATCCATGTCTGAGGGTAGCGGAATCCGTAATAGTCAAATTTCTTTAGATAGGATCTTTCTAAAATCCTGGCAGCTGCCTGTATGTGGCGGTGGGTGGTATCCGGAGGAAAGATATCAATTGTGACTTCGCACCCAAACGGTCTGGGACCAGTTGCCAGTCGGAAGCGGTCAAGCTGAGAGCACCGCTGAGGAGACATAGAGTCCCCTCTTTGCCTTTTTTCTTGCATTGAACAATGTGAAAGTCCGCCTCCAAGTGACATGAGCCATGTTAGCTCGGCGCCTCCAAATCGGTTTCTACTGGAACTGTCTTCAAAAATACCTGGAACGGGCCTTCTTGAAATTATTGGCTGGTGTGACATAATCAGATAGATATCCATGAAATTTGTGGCGACAACGAGACAGTTGTTGCCTAGCAACTCGTCCAGGCTTGTAAGATCGACGATCGCAGCGGGGTGATCCCAGTGCGAAATCAGTAAACTTTGAAATTTCTGCATTGCTTTGCTATTTGAAGGGGTACGAACTACAATCTTGCAGCTGACCGATGCTAACATTAAGAACACAGCAAATGGGATAACCAATGTAGTAAATTTTGCCATTTCTCTTGAATATTCTTCCCTCTTTATTTTATGTCTGAGCAATAATCTCAAAGCAAAATGAATAGCTAAAAAAAATCCAATTTTAGTCACTAAATTTATATAGCTTTAGACTTCCAATAAAAAAATTCACGGTTTTATCAGACTGCTGAATAAAATTTCTTTTGAATGAGCTTCAAAAACGTTGCGATTTAGCATCACTATTGATAAATGTTGAAGCGAATTAAAAACGTTTTAGAAAATTGTTGTCTGTCTGCTATCAACTTTGCCCTTTGGAAGTATATTAAAGCGAAAACTACAATTTACGCCAGAAGCTAGCTCAACAGACAGGGCCAATTTTCTGGCGCTATTAAGCATAATAACAGGTCATCGCTACTGGTAAGCAGATCCCTAATTTGGAGCAAAAGAACAAAAAATAACAGGGCTTTGTTCACTGAACAGCTACATAAAAAGTTTTTATTTAATTGTGGATAAATTATAAGTTCTGTGGTAAATATTTTTAAGAAAAAAAAGGTTAAATTACCTGGCACCTGCTTCTGGCTTTTAACCGTGGTGCAATTATTAGTTACGGCAGCCACAGCAGAAAAAATATTTTTTTGGGCAATTTATTTTCTTCATAAATGAAATATTTTACACTAATTTTTAAAAAATCCTCTAAATTTTATTTTACTTTTATTTCTACCCTAAAGAACAACTATTTGAAGCAAAATATGTCTGTGCTGCAATCGCTAAATTTAATTCAGCTCTTCTGCACTGGCGACCATTTCTGCCGGTGACTCAGGCGTCTCCGCCGGCGTTTCAGGCATTTCAGCGGGTGACTCCGTTTTATCTTCACCTGCAGGTTGCTTTCTCTTCCGGAATTTTTTGTGTACTCTACTGCAGAGACGCGTAGTTAACCACAGGATGATTTCCAGGATGAATCCTGCGGCTGCTATGATGAGACCAGCGGACGTCAACATGAAAATGACTATGTAGCTATGTCTAACTGATCTCACTACGGTGTAGCTACCGTCTCCAATCGATCCCCCGATGAGCTTAGTGAGCGTCTTCGCAGATGCTATCCACTTCTCGACTATTCCAGATTCCTTCATTAATCCAATCCTATTTATGAGCTTTGGCGTCACAATCCCTCCAAAGTGGACGTTAGTGGTGAGCTCCAAGTAGGATCTTGCCTGGGAGTAAATTCCCCATCCAAAGCTACTGCCCATCATCTCTATCATTTCGCGAATTTCTAGCGATGTCAAGAAAAGTGCAACTCTCTGCCGAGTGCAGTTCTTCAATCTACCCGCAAGAAATTTGCTATTCTGAGCAGCCCATAACATCGAAAGGTGCCCAAATAAGTGTGGAGACCTATCCGAAGTTTTTGTCTTCCAATTTGGATTCATGGATTTATACAAGGTAAGTACTGCAGGAAGTTGATTAGCGGGTGACGTCCATCTGACACTTGCTTCAATCATTCTTCCAAACTCGAGTTCGCCATAGCTGTCGTACATCACATCGCCCCAGCCAGGCACTCTGCCGTAAAGCTGGGAGTGCGCCATAAGTACAACCTTTCTATTTGCAAAGATCGTCTCAACATGATGCCCCCTCTTCTGTGTGGTGATGGGTTGATTACTGGCCTCCAGAATATCATTCGTTAGCATGATGCTCCATTGTGGATGTATAAATCGGGACACTGTCCGCGATCAACTCCTCCAAACTTTGGTAGAATAGAACCATTTGAGGGAGCACCATGTTGTAGATGTTATCATTTTTATATGCGCCACGGAGGACGACGCACATCAGGAGAAATGGACCAAGTAAGATCCGAACAGACATTCTTCCAGCTAATGCTCTTGAAGAAAATGGGACGCCTTCGCCAAGAAGTACCTGGATTATTCCAATCAACTGCCATTTTCTAGCATTTCGTCTGGATTTTGGGGCAAAATGAGCCACAATGTAATGGACGATCCCAATACAAATTATGACGATTCCAATGCCAATCCAAACGGAAGGTTCGTAAACGTTGACAAGTTCCATGAATGGAAGGGGAGTTACCCCCCTCACCCCACAGGCAATTACTCGAAGTCCACTGCTGGGATCGAACATCCGGAATGGGTATTGAAGTCGACGGCCGACACCTTGGGATGCCCCAATGAATGACATGACTAAATTTGATTGGGATTCCACTCTTCTATTCATACGA
This sequence comes from Acrocyrtus sp. NNG-2020, assembly GCA_027744115.1. Lineage (NCBI taxonomy): Eukaryota > Metazoa > Arthropoda > Collembola > Entomobryomorpha > Entomobryidae > Acrocyrtus > Acrocyrtus sp. NNG-2020. The sequence continues at coordinate 542 of JAHZND010000821.1, read as the reverse complement.
CCATTAGTACAGACGATACCTCGGTACTCACCGCCAGCCTCATAAGTATAATTTTTCAAGAGATATGTGACCAGATGCACAACAGCAGCTTCGTGCATTCGACGACCACCAGGGACTGGATTGTGGCAATCCTGGAAAAGACGATTGCCATAGCGACTCTCCCTGTCAGTATCAATTCTCCAAAATTGCATTCCTTCCCATTCATGTTGCAAAGCTTGATCCATTTTTTCTCCCAGACTATTTTTTCCTAGGTCAATGAAGGAGACGGAACCGGTGACCAGTTGTACTGAGCGCACCTTTGCAGAGTAGCCTCCATCCAGCTTAGCCACCAGAAATATGCCGTTGAACGCCGCCGGCACTGACATTCCAGTTAGCTTAATTTTACTTGCAATCCAATCCTGGACAAATTCCTGTTGTCTGTACCGTGGAAATTTGGACCACGAGGTAGTGGAAACAACGAGGAGATGGATTGAGGGAGTAGTGCTGGGAAGGAGCACGTCCGGAGACTCGTTCATTCCCTGCTGATAGATCCATGTCTGGGG
>JAHZND010000820.1:0-35722 GCA_027744115.1 Acrocyrtus sp. NNG-2020 | reverse complement strand
AGTGCTCCGGATGACAATTGTTCCCTCTCTTATTTTTAAGAAGTTGAGAATGTGACTAATATTCGATTACACTAATGCGGTATGTCTGGAGGGGGCAGTACATAAATAAAAAAAAGAATTTTTTATTGTAAAAATGGCCGGAGAGAAGTTTGAGATGAAGCTTCTCCAAGAAAAGGAGTTTATTTTTGGGGATGTTCTCAGATAAAAGTAAACGCCAGTGGTGTAGCTCCCTCCGTCCCATCACACTAAATTTAAATTGTGTGACTTTGTCAAGTCATTAAGCATTCCATCTGCTGTCAGTCAGCACAGCTCTCCAGACTCTAACTCGGATTTGTAGAGAGCAACTAGGATTTTGTTGCTGGAATTTCATGCTGGTGTGGTGTCTCCTCAAAAAGGAAAAAAACTTATTTAGAAATAGAGCGAGAGCTATCCTCTCGCTCCCTCGCCAGCGGCGCTCTCTCGCCATTTCAACTTTGATATTGTCCTCCAAAATATATATTTTCTTGGGTTGCAATCCACAAAAAAAATTACTTCAACATGTCCCTCCTTTCCATCTCGGCATCTTCCTCATCTGGAAATCTCCTTTGGAGAAAGAGAGAGAAAAGGAGAAAGCGCGAGAAAAGAGAGATGTTGTTTCGTTCAAAAACTTCAGAAAGTGTGGAACAGAGAAAGGGAGAGAGAGAAAACAAGGTTGTTCTCTTTACATGTTCCAAAGTCTCTTCTGGGCCACTTCGCCTCCGAGTCCCCTTCGAACTGGAGCACGTCGGAGTGTCGCCTTTATTATTTCTTACTTTTCCGTGTGATGAGGGAGCCCAAGAACCAGAAGAGATAGAGCATTATACAACACATATTTATTTATTTTTTCAAGGAAGCCTCTTCCCAAAAACAGAGTAACGGCAGCTGAGGGAAAATGAAGACGAGAAGAAGAAAAAAAAAGTTGTGTGGATGCTTCAAACCTCTAATTTTTTTTCTCTCCCTTTTGACTAACAAAAGTATTAAGGGAAGTAGTCGAAAACCCGCCGTGAGACATGACAAGCCGCTATAAACATCGGGATCTTTTAGAGAAGACGGAGAGGAGGAGAAGGAAGAAAAGAGAAAAGTAAAATAATAAAAACTTTTTTTTAGCTCAACTTCCTTTTCCCGAGTTTTAGTGTGGAAAGGGAGAAAAAAATGCAAAGGGAGGCTGAGAGTTTTGGTATTCTCAGACAGAAAATTTTCTGGTGGTGACCTGACCCACTTGCTTATTTTCAGACGTGTCTTGTTACACATATTAATGGGGAAATGATAGCGCCATGATTTGTCCAGCTAGCACAATGGAAATGTAGGAAAAGTTTTTTTTTTGAAAAAAAAAATCAGGGAAAAAATTTGGAAGAGCAAAATAAAAAGAAGTTAGGAACTGGGACGGCTCTTTTTTTCTGCAGTCGTGACAAAATTAATTTATTGCAAAATAAAAAGTTGCCATTTTTTTGGAATGCCAAAAAATGCTCATTATTCCTCGACAGAAAAACTTTTAATTTGAAACGGAAGCACATATATAGCTGTGCCATTTATAGAAAAAAAAAGTTAGGAGCTGGGTTGGGGATGTGGAAGTTACATAAATTTTTTATTTCGGGTAAATAAGCATAAAATTTAGGAGACGGAGGAGGTGCAGGAGGAGCACTATTTGGCAGGGAAGTGAAAAAAAGGAGAATTCTACGGATTGGAAGGAGGAAAGGAGTGACGATGCAAAAATATTTTGCAGTTTTTACTCAGCACACCAAAAACAGAGCGGGGGAGAGGGAGAGTAAAAAGTGGAAAAGAGGCGAAATTCTCTTTCTCTCTCTCTCTCCTGAAGCCATGCTAGAATGGGAATGTCATGGGAGCCTATTTTTTGGGGCAACTGTGTGAGAAAGCTCTTGGAAAAGTTAATTAATCCATATAGCGAAAAGGATTAGTGGAACTAGTGAGCGTACAAAAACCATCCAGTCAAACCACCACTGCACTTTCTCTTCTTCAGAGTCCCATTTTTCACTACACACGCGGCCCTCCTCACACAGCTTTGCTCTTCTTTCAAATATCATTTTCAATATGCTCCGTACGCCTCACTCTAATCTGTAATTTAAAAGTTGGAGAAGAAGAGAGAGAAGCGAGCTTGTTTTTCCTCCGTCCCTCTCTCACTTCCTCCCGGCTCCTAGTCGGAATCTCAAAAGCCGAGTGTACTCAAAAAAATATTTTTTTTTGCAGTCCTCCAAAAAAAACCTTTCCTTTTCCTTCAAACTTTGCTGCTCTTACAGTCATAGAAAATGCATAGCTTTTTGGCCTAGATGAAAAGCTTCAACTTTTATTTTCTAGGCTACTTCCTCACCGAAAAAAAAACATGTTTTTGCAAAATAAATTATAAACAGTGCCCTAAAATTGCAATTTGCAATATATATTTTTGTTTTTAGGGCACGGAACCGGACGGGAAGCTTGCAATGGAGATGGAGGAAAAGGAGAAATCAATGGGAATTTTGGTAGCCCTGCTTGACACTCCTATTTAAAGAGAGTCGCCTGGAAACATTTTCTTTTTTGGAGGGGCTCACCTCCCTCCACTCATAGATGTGGTCTTGTGTGGATGGTTCATCAAAAATAATTCAATTATTTAATAATGTATGCTTGCAACACTCCCGAGTGCATGTGCTCCTCTCTCCGGAGTGATTAGAGTGAAAAGAGGGAAACGGGAGAGAGCGCAGACAATTCAAAAGCGATATGCCTGAGAGCATAATCATCTCATTACGGATGGGAAATCAAGCACAAGTTCTTGAAATACGTTTCAAAAGCAGATTGAGCACAGCTCTTCCAGAATGGATCCTGTCCTCAAGAAAAGGAGGAGGATATGGGATTCTTTACTGAAATACTTGCGGTTTGACTACTTCTCGTTTTCTTCCTTTCCTGGTTGGTGTAACGAACTGGGTTATTGTAATGAATTGGTATTTGTTATATTTGAGGGGATGATAAATGAAGTTTTGGAAAAAGGTTACAATTTTCTCCCAGCTCACACTCACTTCTCCTCCATTTTCTCTCCTCACAACCTCCATGCATCTCATTACGGCTGGAGCATAGACACCAAAGATCCCATACACGATCATTATCTGAGCGCTGGAAACGCTATAATCCATCAGCGGTAAAAGCCCATTTCGAATAGCTGGAGAGGAGATGCTCTGGAAATGGGAATGGACTCAGTTCTCATTATTATTACGAGCCTCCACTCATATCCAGCCCATTCAGGCGTCTTCCTTTCAAGAGAGTGAGAGAGCAGAGCTCTACATGATCGCCATCGCCATCGCCATATACCACCACCACCTCTTCCCAATGATATGCACTTGGAGTGGAGGACGACTCTCCGGATATGCTTTTTTTACTCCACCACACATTTCATTTCAGAAAATGAGCTGAGCGAGAGGGAATCAGCTTTCCTCCATTTTCCCATTCTCCCGAAATATATATAGAAAAAAAATTTCTTTCGAGAACGACTTAAAAACTGCTCAAGTGTCCAGGAGAGATTGATGTGGTCACGTGGTGCATAATAGAAGGAAACGAGCTTTCCATCTTTTCCCCTCCTTTCCTTTACGTCAAACGTCAGCCACAACCGCCACATATCACTCTCTACCCGAGTTACCGATAACTTTTAGCTCCCAAAAAGTGATTTCCGAGGGAGAAAGAGCTCATTTCATTTACTTTTTTTTACTTCCTCTCCCATTCCCACCCGGAAGATTACACGTTTAGGTCGAACTCAAAAAATAATTTACAGTGGGCAAAGAGTATAATATCTCCTCGAGTAATTTCATAGGTCAGTTGACAATCTCCTCCACACTTCCCCATTGTGTGGAGCCCAAGTAGGGAGCCTTTTCCCGAAAAAGTTTAGTTATTAAAGTTTACTCGATGTCATTTTAAAGGATCGACTCCTGCTCTAAAGTCCCATCCCATAAAATTCAATGCGAGAGTGGAAGAGTTCTAGAGAAAACCTAAATTTATTCGCGAGCAACTTACATTTAGCTCCAAAATTTTAAACCGGGATGAGAACGCGAAACTTCAAAAAAGCTCTATTGAGCGGAGATATACAATTTAAAAAAAAACTTTTTTCTCTCTGCTATTTCGCCCCAAATACATTTTCAGTTGAAAAACCTAAATAAATCGACCTCCACGACAGTGACGGCAATATCCTCTTGAAAAACTCATCACTCTGGAAGGGCTGTGTAGTAGTTGAGAAATCAGAAAGGCTCTTGAGTGAAACTGAGCACCGCTTTATATTTCATTTGCAGAAGTTCCAATTTCAAGTTTTCACTCATTTTTATTTTCCCTTTTTTCCAGGCACTGAGAAAATAGGAGGCTCTGTATGGCTGAGTGGGAAAACCCGGAGAAGCCTAATAATTGAGTGAGCTTTACTTACACAAAAAATAACCAGCACAGCTCCCTCATTGTGCAACGGATGGCATGTGCGTTTAAGTGCACTCTTCAAAGCTTATCAGAGCGGAATTAGGCGACTAGCAATAGGAAAATATCAAAAAAATGAGGAGCTCCTCAGTCCAAAATAAAATTTTCAGGAGATGAGAAGTGCGCATGTCGGGAAATGGGGAATGAAAGGGAATATTGAATTGTGACTAGTGACTAGTGACATGCCACCACAAATGAGGACGCTCAGCGAAATATCGCTTGTCGCCATGAATTACCGCAACCTCAAATCTTCTACCAAATTTCCGGATAAAATAATATCTTCCAAGTGAAGTGCGGATATGAGAAATCTCAAAAACTTTTTAATATCGCCACCGTCCACTGTTTACTCAAGTGATTATGGGGAGAAAGGTGGAGGGTTTTTTTGTTTCACAAAATGAATACTTTTACCGTGGAAACAGTCCATTTTATAAATGTGTATTTTAGCTTAAAGCCCAGAGAAAATTGTGACTTGGAGAGGGCCCATTATACCCTGCATATTTATTGGTGGGACTGGCTTTTCAAGAGTTTTGCTCTTCTCAAATGAGGTGAATGTGAGTGTGGTCTAAGGAGTGACGAGAAATTAGTCCCTTCAGACCCATTTTTGAATATTCCTGAAACGGCTAATCAAAACCTCCCAGCTGACATTGCTGCAGGGGACCATTTCCTCCATGATAAAGGCTCATTCTCCGTCCCAAAAAAAACTTCTATTACTCCGCGAAATGGATTAGTGCTAGAAAAGAGATATAAAAACAATATGAAAGTACTTTTCGGAATATTTTTCCTTTATGGAGATTTTTTTTCTGAACAAAAAGAAACTCTATCCCAGAAACTTTTTTCTTCTCCTTTTCTAATAATCCACAAGCACATTTTATATATATTTCTCGTGGAACGGAGGAAAAAAATAAGCGGGGGAAAGTGTGACTTGATTTTTAAGCGATTTTCTCTCAGCTTCGTAATTATGACGAAAGCCATGTGTCACTGTAGGCGCATCGGTGTCTTTTGTTTCAGCCAAGAAAAATAGGAAGCTGTGCTCTGCTCCTACATTTTCTCCACACTTTTTCTCAAGAACTCCGCGACAATGAGTGGGAAAGGCCTCCCGGGCAACATAAAGCGCCTTCCTTTTTTCCATATTAAAAGCACCGTGAATTGATGAAAGGAACGGATTGAATGTTGTTTCCAGCCTAATAAAATCCCATTTAAGTTCCGCGTCCGCAGTATGTAAACTTGTTTTACAGAATGCAAATGTCAAAGTGTCCCGTGAGATGAATATATAAATTTTTATATTTTCCTCAAAATTTTTTTATAATGAATTATTAACGAAAAAGCGTCCTGCTGCGGAAAAAGTCTGCTTGTTTGACTTAATCTCCTCACTTTAATTAAATAGGTGAAAGTTAAATTGACACAGAGTTTGCTCCACTGAAAGGAATATATCCATTATAAATAAATATATGCGGCTTCTCTCTATCCCAAAATTTTTTCTTCTTCTTTAGCCTGAAATATACATTTCTGTATTTTTTTTTCGTGCCTCCGCATTCACTCTCTGTCTTTGTATGCATTTTCTTAAAAGAAGACTAGATAAAGGAGAGGAGAGGAGAAAAAAACTTCTTGTCGGGATTATATTGACGCTGGGGAAAGGGGAAAAGCGGACAAGAGAGAGTAATAGGGAAAAAAAGTCCAGTCGTCTTTCGTCCTCGTCTTTCGTCTCCCTCCAGTTTTTTTTCCTTCTACTTTGCAAAAAAAGTATCTTTTCCGTATCAGATTATACAACTCCAGGGAAGTATACATAAGCCGGTCTAGGATCTATCCCTACACGGCTCTCTCCGCGATTATAAGTACAACGCTAAAGCAGAAAAAAAATTGTATAACGTGAGCGTCTCCGTCTCCAAGATTCTTTTTTTGCTAGTCAATGTGTCTTTTTTTAGGTAAAAAAAACTTTTATGCCTACTCGTCCATCTTGGAAATCATTCCTTTATCCTCCGCTACCACTGCTCAATGTGAGCGGAAACGGGAGGAAGGACTCTGCATCTGAATCGGTTGGGAAGTGTACGTAAAAGTTGGGTAGCTGCGGTATATAAAGAGGAGCTTTATATATTTATTTTTTTGGAGGGAATGTGAAAAGAAGTGTAGCTGGTAGTATTTGTTGGCGATTGTTCTCTCGTCTTTCATTCTTATCCTTTCAAGTCGAACAGAGAGAAAAGGAGAGGGAAGAGGTTTGTGAAAAAAAAACATGGAGAGTGTTGTCCATGTGTGGAGGTGGAATAATGCTCAAGAATGGAGTTGAAGTGGTTGGAGGTGGAGTGGATAGAAAATGACTTTTAAAATAACATTTTACTACACGCTCCATTTTTATACGGGCTTGGCTTCGGTGTCCCTGGACGGAAGAAAATAAAAAGGGAAATATCTATTTTTTTCCGGGGAAGTACACAAAATGTAAAGGAGAGAGGGAGATTTTTTTTTGCAAAACTTGGAAGAAAACTGGGAGAGCTTGCAAAAAAAATATAGAGGTTTAGTTGGGAAGAGATGCCTCTTTTATATGGAATGGGTCCGTGTGCCACTTAACCCAGCAAATTATTTGGAATCACGAGGCCACACAGTCCACATTTTTTGGAGGTCCATTCCGCTTCCAGTTTCTTCATTTTACTCATGCATGCACACTTCCGCTAAAATTTTCGGGAAAGGAGCGCAAGCTTTGGTGGTGGAGACTGAGAGTGATGTGGAAAGGGCGAAGGGCTCTCCTCCCAGACTAAAATTTTACTTGTGTGGCCGCTTCAGTTCAACAATGTGACTGCTCTCAGGCTATACCCTCTTGGTGTACTTCCTCCCTGGAATTAAGTTTCGTTTTTCGGCGCACAAAAAACTACCGAAATGTGGACAGCTGTGGATGTGCTCACTCACCCTGAACTAAAAAGCACGAGAATTTTATTTTGAGGACTGAGGGCTAAAGAAAATAATTTTTTTAGCGATTTCTAGATTTATTTCAATTCCAAATCGGGTATCGCCTTTCAGCTGTTCCTAAACGTAAATACTTTGCAATTATAGTGCCATCACTTCGAAAGAAAAGTAAATGACTAATTAATAATGGTTAATTAGCGGGTTCGTAAAACTACTGAAACTTTTGCAGAAATGAAACGACTTTTTCACCATCTCGCAAAAAAAGTATTTCGGGACGTTGCCCTGAAAACTGTGTAACAATTTTACTTTTGCTACTGAAAACTCCCGCAAAAAATATTTTTGGCTTTCATACCCTTCCTAACCTTTTCTCTCTCTCCGCCAGCACAATTCCTCAAAGTCAGTCATGTGCACAGATAAAAGTAGTGAAAATGAGTCCAAGATTTTCCCCTTTTCTTTCGTGTTTCGGATAATTTCTTGCTCATCCTTGGAAACACAGCGGGGTCACTGTGATTACGATTGTTTCGTGCCAACAAACGTAACGAGCTTACATTTCTGGAAATGTAAAAATGGCCGACATTTTTCCCTTCAAACCAGTAAACAACTTTTCTTCTTTATTTTCTCCCATTTTACTTTTTTTGTAGGTTAGTCTCATCCAAATATTATTACCGCGTCCTCCCCCGTTTTCCTTGCAATTAATTGCAAAAAATAAACACAGCAAATTGACGCCTCCCCTTTCCACCACTAAATCCCCCAAACAAAACAACCAGAGTTGGCTGTAAACAGAGCCATATTAATTAACGGGAAGGTCACTCCTGTCAAGAAAACGCAACTTTCTAGACTGTAACATCCCCTGCTCCTGACAACTTTAACTGTTACAGCCACATCCACCGAGAAAATTTACCAAAAATGCATTCCCGCCAAAACTTCCCAATCCACATATTTATTCCATCTGATTGAAAGGAGCCCATAAGAATATATTTTTTTTCCAAAGCACCCCGACATTTTGATGCATTAGTAAACCAAAATAAAAAAATATATTTTTGCTCGTGAAAAGAAACGCATTTTGCTCCAAGTTTCCCTAAAAAGCTACAACTTAAACACTCCCGCTTACTGTAAGTAGAGTGGCTGAGGAGGGAAAAGGGAAGAAAAAAAGCGGGGAAAACTCTACCCAAAAAAAGAAAAGCCTGTAAACCGCTTCGCCATGCTATAACATCAAAATGAGTTGCCTTGTATCACATCGTTTGAGCAAGTTTCATCCCATCATATTACCCATATTATTATTGTTATGGGGCATAAAACAGGCTCCACAAAAATAAAGTCACTTTCAGCCAAAAACTTTTTTCCCCGCTTTTTTATGCTGCATAGTCAGAAACGTCAACGACGTCTTCGACAACCAACGATTATATCTGACTCAATTTTATACAGTTTTTTTTACTTCTCTTCTTTCCCTTCTCCACAAAAAAGTTTTTTTTGTGTGTGGCGGAGCAGAGTAGAGAAAAAACAAGGGCAAATTTTTTTTCTTTTCTAGTCTTGGGAGGAAACCTGAGACCAGAGAGAAAAATTTTATGGTTTAAGTAGTCGAATAGCAAGTATGTCAGCGGAATTGTGAGGAAACTGTAGAACGTGGAACGGGACGCTACTAAAAAAATTACGTCTTCCGTATAGCGGACCTTCTTTGAGCGTCTTTGGACCTTATACGGAAAAGGGACATTTTTGGAGAGTGGATTTGCCATGCTCATTCCCATTGCAAATCATACATTTTTCTATGCAAAAATAGAAATTTGCTTTTCACAATTTGCCATTCTGGAAAATAAGTAAAAAAAATGTATGGTGGACTTGCTTCCTGTAAGATGATAAAATGGTACGTGCAGTTGCATTCCGTTATAAATTCCGTTCCGTTGTTTTGGAGGGATGTGAGACGAGGTAACATTTTTTTGGGTGGTGGGGCGCTCTCACACACACACACTCGTTTGCGGGTGTGTGTTTGTGTGATAGAGGAGGACGTGAAAAGTAGCTCGTCTATGCATATTTAATGACCACCGCTGTATATATATATTTTTTTTATTTGATCTGGGAGGAACTAGGACAAATCCTGGAGAATAAGCTGTGGGGAGCTCGCCTCTCCAGCAAATTTCATCTGAAACATGTCAGATGTCAGATCCTTTGGAGAAAAAAGTAGGAATACTCGAGTAACCTTTGTATCTTTGTAGCGTTGATGATACCCTTCATATTTTTTTGGCAATCAAAAAAAATTCTTCTTCAAAAAAATATTTTTATAATGTCGTCATATCTCGAGAGCGCCACGTTACGTAAAAGTTTCTAGTGGTTTCCTTCATGTTTCCTGAATACATTAATGAGAGATTTTCACATTTCCTCTGAAAAAAAAAGAAAAAATCCCTTTGCTAAAAAGGATCCTTTTTTTGGAATGGTGAAAGAGACACAGGAAAAAAGGGAAATAATTAAAGGAATAAAAATTGCTTATTTTTTTTCTTTTGCTCTTTTTTTGTATTCAGCTTTCAGCTCGTCACACTAATATGTATATTTTTCGAGGTTTTCTCACAAGACGTAAAAAAAACTTTGCTTTTTTTTCTTTTCTCCCCTTTTCCATCTGTCTCCTTTAACGAAACTCATAAACAGACAGAAATGTCACATATAAAAATGACTCCTTTCATTTATTCATTCATTCATTTCTTTAGCTATCCATGATAATCAAAGGGAGGGAGGGGGAAAAGGAAAAAAAAGAAGGAAGGGAAGAAATAGGGCATCACTCTTGCGAAAGTGTTCCCTGGCTGACAGTTGCCCATTTATTTCTGTCAAATCTACCTTCTCCAAATCTTTTGTAATGAGTCCCGATGGAAAGATCTCTCTCCCGGCTTGCCGACGCGTTCTTTTTTCTCCTTCCACTCCTGTTCTGCTCTTGTAGACACAGAAGCAACCAGAGAGAAGAAGAAGAAGAAAAAAAGTTTTTGTCAACTTTTTTTCTCTCTTTTTTCTCTCCCATCCCTTTTCCTTCTTCCATTTTTTTCTGCAACTTTTCGCCTTGTTTATTCCTACGTCATTGTCGATACAAAGATACTCATTTCGTTTTCCTATTTTCTCAATTTATTCTGGCGGATAGATCCGAAATTCCTAATTTTTTTTGGACACCCTACCAAAATGTATTCCCTTTTTTGCCCTTTATTAATGCGAAGCGGAGTTTTATTTTCTCAAATTATGTATTTCCAAACATGACATGTATTTAGTAACAGATCTGGGAAAAAAAGTTACCCTAATTAATATTACTGCTCTCATGTAAAGCCTTTTTTTTGGTGTGGGGAAACTTCCGGAAATTTCTTCATTTCTCAACGAAAATTATGGGAAAAGTTAAAAATACATAGCCTTTCCCTCCATTTCCCTCCCTCAACCACTGATTGCCTTATACCCTTGCCATAACTGAAAATGTGCAGGGATACACTTTTTTTTCTCTCTCCAAACTACATTTTTTTATTCTCCAGGCTAACTTTCTCTAGAAAAGAAGAAGAAGAAGAAGAAGAAGAAAAATCCGAAAAAGTACTCCATTCATCTTCTCCTCTAAACTAGACGCATAATTTTTTCTTAGGCTTTTTTTTAACCCTATAAAAACCAAATAATCAATTCATTTCAGTTTCCAGTCTACTCACTTAAAAAATTCTTCCTTTTTTTCCTTAACTTTCCCTCCTTTCCAAACTAGAAAATGACTTAAGAAATAGGAAAGTCCACCCTCCGTTCTTTTTTCTTCTTCCAATGTCACACTTTCCCCCAAAACAAAGAATTTTTTTTTATTTATTTATATAAAAACAAGCCATATTCTACTCCACATATGTATGTACCTTTTATTACCCTGCCTAAAAGCATTTAGCGCTGTTGCTATTTCCCAAAAATACAATCAAAGTATGCAAATGAAATCGAATCGAAACTATGGCGAGGACATTAAGGCTGGAGAAATAAAAAAAGAAATTATTTTTTTTCCAGCTCGCATTCCTTTCCTTTCCCTACAATTTTTTTTTCCTGCAAGTGTATAAAACACCAGGAGAGGGATAAAAATGCAAACTATTCAGTGGAAGAGAAAAAGAAAAAACAAAAAAAAAACTTCTTTTTTTCGAGCGGATATTGATGCAACAACATGCCTTCCCAACTACCTCTACATCCTCCACACATCGATACTTCTTTTTTTTCCAAGATTTTTTCCCCTAAATCTTTTCCCGCTTAAATATATATAAGAAGAATCTCTGGAAGGGATTTTTTTTATATCGTCGTCAAAATATTTTTTTAAAAAAACCTGGTAAACATAAACAGAGCTTTAATGCATTCATGCAAACATCCGTGTCCATGCCTAAAACTTTTTTTTATCTTAGTTTTGTTTATATGAACTGAATTGCGGATTGAAAGGAGCAGCGTACACTTTTTTTTCGTCGTTTTCCCCTCTCAACTGTTTTCTTGTCTTGTTTTGCATTTTCTCTATTGCATTATCTAGGAAAATCCCTGTTTTTCTCCGTTTTCTTATTTTTTTCTCACTCGAAAAGGATACGCCATACTATTTTTTCCCCTGCTTCAGTCATCCATTTTCATGAGACCTTTATCTTACTTATTCTCCTGGAAGAAGGCACAAGGTCTTCTCTTGCAGTTATTCCAGCTCATTCTTATTCTAATCACAGAGCAGCAGGAGGAGAAGGAGAGAGAAAAAGAAAATTTGGGAAACAAGTAAGGACAAATATATATACGAGAGAAATTACTAGTCCGCTGCCTAAGTCCTTTTTTTCTTCCCTTTTCCTTTTCCTTCTACTTCCTCCTTTTCCAGTCCTTTTCACTTGCCAATTAATAGGCTATGTGTACAGGATAATTATATAGTAAACAGATGGCATATGCTCCAAATCTCTGGAATTTGATTACCATGTGACTATTGTTTCCTCCGTACCTACACAAATGAGCAGCGCAAACAGGCCGACATAGTATTTGCAGAGAAGAAAAATAGGTACAATTTCTTTAAGAGGAAGAGTGTATAGGTAGAGCAGTGCGCCAGATTAAATTGTTACCTAATAAATCACATATATGAGTGCGTTGTAACTTTACCAGCATAATCTTTTTTTCCCTTCCAGTTATAAAAAGTAATGTGCGTCTGGAAATGGAAATCGAGTGCGGAAAATGTGTGTATGGTGTAGAGCAACTTTTTTTTGACAGACTGGCCAGGAGCAAGAATTAGAAAAAAAGTTTATTTTTTGGGTGTGTGAGAGGAGAGGAGTTTATGCTGCTAAAATATTTTTTTTCGCATTTTAAGTGCTAACTAACACTCCTTCTGTTTTTTTTCTCACAGCTAGCCAAGCAAACAAATATTTCCATTATGACGGCAGCTATAACGCCATAATCTGGAAGTGGCAAGGAAAAAAAACGTCTTTAAAGTAAGATGGGATAGTTTTGCAAGTAAGAGTTGCTTTTGCCACAGTGGAGAAAAAAAAATTAGAGAGGAGCATACTTTCACTGCCAGCACCTAAAAACATCCAACTTTTGAGGAGGAGAAGAGAAAATAGGGAAAGAGGGAAAAAGTGGATAAAAAAGTTTTTATTTTGAGAGCCAGGAAAATCAAGATTAGGTTCTGGGAACGAGTAAACTTTAGAAAATGTTAGGAAGAAAGGAATTGGAAAGAGTGTAGCGTCTTCGCGAGAGCATCCTGGTTGTGCGGGGAGAAGGAGGAGGAGGAAGAATGAGGATGATGCGTTTCCTAAACTGTTGTTTCGCTAACCTGAAAGTTGAAGATAATGAGGAATTTACATAATGTTATTGCAGTGGAGAATCAAGTTCGTTTACCTTTCTTCGAGAAAAAGGAATTAGAGGACGGTGTGGAGATACAGCGGACGGTGAGTGATAGAGAGATAAAGTGAAAACGAAGAGGATTTTCAGCGCACGGAAAATGATGAGGTTGTTCGGATTTTGGCTGCTTTCTTAAGCGCATTTCATTGTCTGCTCGAGGAAAGGGGGAAGAGGAAAAGTTGTTCCGTTTCGTATTATTATTTTTTTGCTATTTTTTTTCTCTCTTTCTCTCTCGTGTACTGTCACTAGTCTTTCATTAACTCCCAACTAAACACATTTTCCAGGTTTCCTCACGAAAAAAAAGAAGATGACGGGAGCGGAGAAAAGGACTCGCCGCGCTTTTCGTATTAATATCATTCCTCCGCTTTCTTCCCCTTCTACTATTTTTAGAGAATAATATCTTCCTCCAACAAACGCGGCATCGATCATGCCAAGACGTACCACCAAAATTATAATCTTCCCGTCATCTTCCCTCCAACCAGTGGCGTGGAAGCAACAGTAGACGGCGGAGACATGCAAATTTAGATTTTTAGACAGCTCTCCACTCCTCAAAAGCTCTCCCGCTTCTCCCGTCATTTTCTCGGGTGGATTGTAAAAGCTAAGAAAATGCTATTATATCTCTGCACCGTCATCAGTATCTTTGGAAGGTAACTTTCCACCAATTATACAAAATCCGAGCTAGGAATAATATACGTCTGCTCACTCGGGCGGTATCTTTGGACTGCCGTTATTTCCAAGAAATAATATTACTTCCTTTTTAGTAGGAAATCTGCTCTGCACTGATTCCAAGAAGCTCTGATTGATTCACATCCATTGTGGGAATCATTTTGTCATCTAGTAAAATTTTAATGCGGGGCACACATCAACTAAAAATTCTCTCCGGGCATGTCACCGTAGCTGTCAGCAGGGAAAAACGATTAAATTATGAATCATTCATAAACGTCGTTGATATGGATTTATGCATTGGCGGAGTGCTACCGCGACGGGACTGAATTCCTGGAAAAGTGCAGCTATTTTTGATACACTTGCAAAAAAAATTTGTCGACTTGTGGCAACCTTTTTTCACTATTTTCAATTATCTCGTGAAAAAAGAGTGAAATGCTAGCTGTAGTAATTTTTAGTTTGGTGGGACCTCTAAAAAATAGTTAATTGCAGCCGCAGAATGTTTCACTGCATGAATGAGCGCACCCTGTTTTATTTTTTAAAAAAATGTGGGTGCCCTTGCGTTCAATTAAAAGAGGAAATATAAAAAATGGAGCTCCTCTTGCTCCCCATTCCCGTAACCTAGTAAAGAGTAATAGCCCAAGTGTAAAATCTTTATTTTTTTGCCAGCGTTGACGACCAGAATGATGGCTGGAACAGTTCAACATTTGAAATTGGCTGGTAGCCAAACCGCAATAAAACTTCCGTAAAATGGGATCACTATCTAAGTCGAAAAAAAAGTTTTTTTTCCTTGCCTGCCAAAAACTAGGGGAAAGTAATCCATAAAAAAATATATATTTTTCGCAAGTCTCTTTTCCTTGCAGCTTTATTGCTTTGTAAAGACGAATTTGTTTATTATTTTAACAGCGAGAAGCTAAAAAAATAATGGACCATTACTTTTATATTTAATTTTAGAGCCATTCTTGAAAATTGATTGCTGCCGGAAGGAGTGATGGATTGAGCCGTGACTTTTCATATCTGGAGTAGGACTAAATATAATTTTTAAAAAAGCAGTTCAGCTCACACTCTGCAAATTATTTTTTTAGTGCCAGTTCTGAAAACACGATATATATATTTTTTTTTGGATCGATGCCCTCAGCAGACCCCCTTTTTCAGCTATTCCCTTTTCTTGAAATGAGCACGTAATTGCCCCTCAAAGTTTACTTTTTTTAAAGGGATATCACCGAAATACACCGAAATCGTTTTAACTCCGAGGAATGCTTCTCCACGCAAATGACAGAGGAAATAAAGGAGCAACTCGAAGAAAACAATTTGAGAAAAGTGTGTGCTCTCTCAGGTAGTAGGTTATAGAAGATAAGGAAAGAAGTTGTGAAAAAGGTGAGCATCCTTCCCACTAATTTTTTTTGTGCTGCTCTTCCCGTCCCACACTCCTTCCCACATTTTCTCCTTCCACTATTGGCCAATTTAGAATGAATGGGACCATTATTATTTCACGAGAAGAAAAGTCTCACAGCTAAACTGTGCTTTTACGCCGCAGATGTGTTGCCACTCCTTGTACCTCAGCCTCAGCATATTTAAATATCTCCGAGGACTATAGAATGACAGGCTGACGGCCTCATCCAGAGAGAAAGAGGAGAAGGGAAGAAATTTTTTATTTTAGGAGAAAAGTGTGTGGCATGGCTGAACCAGAGAAAAAAGAAAACTTTTTTTTCTCTCTGTATCTCTCCCCAGCTTGTTCTCACTTGCACACACGGTGAAAACTTCAAAATGCATAATTTATGTATGCATGAGAAATCACTGAAATATATCGCACATTTTGGTGGGCCCCTTGTCTTCCACCCTGTACATATTTATTCATTCCATTTAAACTCGAGATGAGGATTTCTTCACAGTCAATTCTTCTTTTTTTAAGCCGCGCACGGCAAAAAAAAATTCTTCACTCCGGGAAGGGAAGAGAGAGAGAGAGAATGTGTACCCTTTCCTATTTAGGTCATATTAGCACTCCTTGACTTGAGTGTCTCGAGTGAAGCTTACACGTTCCTTTTTTAAGTTCGGAAAATGTCAGTTAGTAAGAATGCTGAGAGGCTGAGAGGAAGTGAAAACTGTTGTGCTTCCTTTCCAAATGCTATGTTAATAATATAAATATGATGGGAGAATTTGCAACTCAAATTTCTGTAAACACAGCAACTCCAAGAAAAAAGGGGTGGCAGTGGCACGCAAAAATATTTATTTTGCAGTGCTTGCTTCCTGTACTTTGCACATTTCCCGTCTTATATGAAATCACCATTTTCTAGGGAATGTTGAAAGTGCATTTCTTAGCGAAGAAAAAAAGAATTTTTTGCACACGCTACGGTATTGGCCACACTTTATCCGTGACAAATGCGATATTTTTTTACATAATATATTTTTTGTGCTTTTTACGTATAGTTGCCCTTCCTTTTTACCGGAAGCTCTCCTCGAACAAAAGTGCTTCCGTGCTGGGATGACAACCGTTATTAGTAAATATTTAAGAAAAAAATAATAAAAGGGAGCACTAAAAGGAGACAAATTTTGTGCTCTTTTTCTTCACCCACCACATCCATTTCTCTTTGACATGTTGCAGCTTCCGTGCTTCTCTTTTGGAGTTTTTTGGCGAAAATGAGAGCCGCAAATGGACAGGCGACGCGTTGGTCTCTTCTTTTAAGTGGCTTGCAAAACCCTGAAAAAAATGGAATGTGCTGGGGTATGCCCTAAACAGCCATTTTTTTGCTGCACAAAACACAAAAAAATGTGGATGCGTTGCACAATAGCAACAGCAGCATAAGAGCAGAGGATCTTGTTATCCGACAGGATCTAAGCTTTTTTTTCCCTATCTCCCCGGTGGGATGTGTGCACGTAGGGAGTGATAGCGCAGTTTTCACCGGAAATCCATTATTTCGCAAGTCACTCGTGATAAGATTATCATTCGGGTTGGTCTTACAATGACAACATCCCGACAGTTAGCTCACACCATTAATTATTCACTGTTTTAGTGTTCCAGTGTCAGAGGCGTATCCTGGAGAAAGGGGACACCCTCCTTTGGCGGACTTCTCCACTCGATAAATCCATAAGTGCTCCCATATTACCCCCGAATTATTTATGTATAGAGAGGCCATAGCGGGACACTAGGAAAAAAAGAGGATTATCCAGTTCGCTTCCTGTAAAAAAGAGGAATCGGAGGAAAAACCAGCTCCTTTTTTTCGGTCATTCCTCCCACCCTACTCCATACTAAGAGAGTTGAAAGTTGAAGTATGTATGGCGACGGGAAGCAAGAAAAAAAAAGATTTTTTTATACTCCTTCCCTCCATGATACTTCAAGCTATCACCAAAAATAAGTAATCCATTGCAAGAAGTGGCGCTAAAGGTTAAGGAAATAAAGTGAAACATTTCTGCATTTACGTACAGCACCTTCCGGACCAGTTAACCTTAATACGGAGCAAGTAGAACAAAAAAAAGCGTTCACTTTTTCCTTTTACCTTTTTCTTCTCTGCGCTGGTGTGCACCAGCTCTAGGGATAAATATGGGAAGGAGCAGTAAGCAAAAAAATTGTAAGTCCCACTGCGCTCTCCGCCACTGTCAGAAGGCGGCTGGCAGACATTTCTTTTTTTTATAGAAACCCCAGAGCCATTCACTTACACGAAAGTTCTCTGCTATGCATGGACAGATACTTTCCAACTATTTTTTTCTCTCTCTCCGCTTTACATGCGAACTCCCTGAGGGAAGTCAAATGATCATCTTCCTCCTCAACACGGCATAAAATCAATAGTTATCTCTAACAAGAGAGAAAAAGAGCTAAAGAGGAGAGCACATTGTGAATTGTCTCCAGAAAAAAAGGCATTTTCTCCAGAAAGGAGAAGAGAAAAAAAAGTGTTGGTGGGGTTTCCTTTTTTTCCTGGAATGGTAGATATATTTATATCCTTGCTGTATATGTTTGTATTGCCCTGAATTCCCTCTTTTGTATATATTCTCGGTTTTTTTTCCTTCATTCGTTTTAGTCGATATGGAAAAGAGAGAAAAGAGAAAAGCGTGTTAGTGGTGAAAATAAAAGAGTGAGCGGGAGAGTGACTCCGTACACCGCTTTTTTTTTCGGGTTCTGTCTCTCTCTCCTGACGATTGCTTTTAAGCCTGGTTGAGTTGTCAGCAAAACAAGGAAAACAAGAAAAAGTAATAAAATTGTGAAGGAAGCGGCCCAAGCACAACACTCCGTCTTCTCTATTTTCCCCTTCAAGATCATTCCAAATCACTGGAAGGCTTTGCTCACTTCTGAAAAAAATATGAATTTTTTGCCCGAAATTGGAAAAGACAGAAAATAAATAGATGGAGAGTGCCGATATATTGCACCTAAAATGTAGGAACACGCAAAATATTTGCACTACTGCTCCGATTTACTACAAAATTTGAAATCTTTTTTATGGAAATACATTTTAATAAAGAAAAAGCTCTCTTTTTAAGTCTTGCGATTGTGCAAAAAATGTGCAATTTTATAGCATTCTTAACAGCATTAAAATGGAATGAGATAACCNTATAAGCAAAGTGGGGGAAGGCCCATTGTGGAAAAAAAGTTTCTTTTTTTGGTGAAAGACTTGAAAAAAAGTTTTCTTTCCTTTCCTTTCACTACACTTCCACAGAAGGAGATGAGAAAGGCAGATGAATGCGAAAATGGCCCTGTGGACGGTTGCGATTTTAATGGCAAAGTAAAGGGACGGAGCAGGCCGACGTGAAACGATGGGTTCCGCCATCCCTTCTTTTTTTTTGCTACATGCACTTGAAAAAAAATATACTGCTGGGCATTAGCAAAACCTGCAAACGCCTTTTATGCTCTTTGAGCAACGCAAAAGGGATCATAATATGGGCCACATATGACGCTGTAAAAGCTAACCTTTAAATATTTTTTTGGGGAAGATCTGTATTTAAATTGGTGGTGAGAGCGCGGCGCGACCCAAAAATTCCCTTTTCGCTTGCACCGTCACAGGTGCAAACAGCCGAGAAGGCGTGGAAACGTATAATAAATAAAATTTGTTTTTTTTTACTTTTTTTAGACTTGCACTTAAATTTTGCGGCATAAAAAGGAGCCCGCATAAATAAGAAGAAAAATTTTTTTTTCGGTTTTTTTATATATATGCAACCCAAAGGAAATTACTTTTCATGAGGACACATCACTGCATGTTTCCCGCAACTCTGCTTTTTTTTCTAAAAAAAAGTTTCATTTTTTTCTACTCCGTCCTTCCTCCCGCACCCATCCCACACACAGTTTAGCTGGAGTGATTTGGAAGTGAACAAGAAATGATTCTTTTTGAGCGAACTTTTATAACTCTGCTACATTTCCTTTTACTCAAAATCACTTTCACTTTTTCAATAACGTTCCCTCTCGCCCAACTTCCACTTTTGTATGGGAGGACGGAATGCATCCTTTTTTGTCAATATGTGAATAGTTCCCATTCTCTGTTTTGGTGTGCGTACAACCTGATGTCAACTCTCAATAAAACTCTTTTTTTCTTCTTACTCTTTCTTCACCCTCCGCTTTTACTTCTTTTTTTGCTCACTGCAATTTCTATCTCGGAGAAATACACTTTTTATTTTCCAGAAGGAAGAGAAAAAAGTAGAGAGAGAGAGAGAGTCCGAAGTAGAAAAAAGGGAGAGAAAGCGAGATCCACTCGCTCTCTCTTTCTCTTTTTTTTTCTCTATCCCTTCTTGTTTTTCTTGCCATTCCTTTTTTCTAGTTTGGTGGACTGCAACTTCAGGACATACTTTTTCTGTCGATTCGGCTGATTTGCAGTAGAAAGGAATGAAAATGAGGACACCTTTCATTCCGTTACGTTCTATTCACAACACAAAGGGCCATTCAAAGCAGTCCACATTAATATATTTTTATGAGGAGCGATTCAAAGCAGTCCTCCTCTGGAATATAAATAAAGTAGATATATCATCACTCCCGCGACAGCCTCTTTCCAGTGGAGAGGTGGAAAATAAAATATATAGGAGAGCACTACTACGTGCGGTGGCTATAATAAATTGGGCAAAATTTTCTTTTTATTTCTCCTTCAATGTATAACTATTTCCTTTTTGTGGAGCTAAAGTCCTACAGCACACATCTCCACACAAGTTGAAAACTACGAACCCTCCACATCCTTTTTTTAACTTGTTAGGTAGAGAGCTTTTTTTTCTCTTTTCCTTAAACTATGTAAATGCCTTGTCGAGTTCAAGATGAACATACTAATGTGGAGGAGTAAGAAAAGAACATATATTTTTTTCCAGAGGAATACATTTTTGTTCTGCTCTTCTCTCCTTTTTTTCTTTCTCTACACCCTGAACATGTGTAGTTTAGTGCAAGTTGCCCTGGTTGCTTTTATTTTACCTGCACGTAAAATAAATTCTTTGTGCTGATATTTAAATAGGAAAAAGGGTTTGGGAGTTAGTCCCTCCTTTGCTTTCAACGCATGCACATACATTACGCTAATGCAGTGAGGCTCTCAAAGAGAGGAAAATTGCGAGGATCGATTTAAAAAAAAAGTTTGGGCAGCTGCTGCTCATCCTCTGTTATGCAAATGGTCACTTCCTTATGGGATCACAGGAGAAAGTGAAAATTGGGCTATGCTTTTCCAAACTTCGCATCCTGTATTTGAGGAAGAACAAAAGAAGTGTAAATAATTAGGGGATATGAAGTTAAATTAATAGAGGCACCTAAATTAAAAACTTTTTTTGGGAATGGGAGCGAGAGAAGAGAGGGAGAAGGATAAAGAAAAAAAAGGAAAATGTTATTTGGACACTAGTTTCCTCCGAAAAAAAATTTTTTTTTCTTGGTTGTCCTGATGGATGGATTTGCAAAAAAGAAGTACTTTCCTTAATACACTTTTCACGGAAGTGAGCAACTCAAAAGCTTCCTTTTTAACTTGAGTAAGTTAAACATAAAAAAGTTGTTCAATTTTCAAATATTTGAAAAGTTTCGTGCCTCTCTTTCCTCTCCCTCTTCTCTCAGTGGCTCCCCTTCCATACAAAATATAAAAATCGGGAATGACGTTAAAGCGATTCTACTGTGCACAATGGCAACTTCTCCACCACTTCCCAAGTACTACTTTTTGCGCACATTCTCACGACTCACATATTTTGGGGCTAATCCAACTGCATATAATTTTAAATGTGAAGTGACAAGTACCTGTTTTGTTCAATCTCCTGTCCCATTTCCCAAAATGAGATATGAAGGGACATTTTTCCTTCCTTAAACGCAGTGACCTTTCTCGGCGAACCTAGTTGACTTTCCGCTCCTCACTTTTATTTTCCCTTTCCCACTCCTTCACAGTCAGTCACTCCTGTCTACTTGACTTGCAAAAAAGAGTCGTTTTCGCCCCATGCATATGAGTGGAGAGCTGAGAATAGCTGCAACACTGCGACGCTACACATCTATTTTTTCGAGTGGCTTTTTTTCCTCCCTCCCTACATCCATTATTACATTTTTTTCGTCCAAGTTGGGGGCAGAATACGGGAGAAAGTGGGAGAAAGGAAAAATATAGAGAAGTACTTTCACGAGTAACTACACACCAGCTTCTCTTGTCTCTTTTTTCCCTTAAAAAAAGAAAATACAGCAGAGGAAGTTGCCAAACAGAAGAAGATAAAGTAGACTCAACTGAGATTCCACTACTCCCCATTTTATCTCTTTTAAGGAAGGACACATGGCAAAAAAGGGTCCTCCTTGTACTTCCGCAACTCTCAGGAAAGAGCTGCATAGTGATCCCGGGTTAAAAATGGAATGTAGTCGGAGTGAAAAAAAAAACGGTGAGAGTAGTTACGTATAATGATATGTAAGTAAGACACTTTCTCAATCTTTTCACCCTCAGAAGAAAAAAAAGTTGACTGGGAGGCTTTAACCTATACCAAAAAAAAGGTATATAAAAGGAGAGGCATATATACTCCATTAAGAGCGCTTTCCGTGAAGTTGCCACCGTTAGCGGACTATAGCTCCCACATATGAGTCTGGTGTCAGTGCGCCCAAAATGGGGAAGAAAAAGTGAATCGAAAATGGGAAAAGTAACTAAAAAGTAGAGAGGGAGAAACGAGCGTAATCTTAATTCTAGTCAATCTTCATTAAGTACACCCAAAAGTAGAGTCTTTTTCGTTTTCACGAGAAAAAAAATTTCCCCTTTCACCCATCCACATGTACATTTTGGGATGCCTCATTGCACACTTTACCAATAGCATTTTGTCATTTCCTAACCCAAGCTATATATTTTTTTGTGGGAAAGGCAAAAAAAAATATTTTTTAGAGGAGTGAACAAGAAAGGAAAATTTTTCTCTCTGGTAATTCGAGAAACAGAGAAAAATATAAATGAGCCCGGAAACTGCTCAAAGATATGACATTGTTTTACCACAAAGCTCTTCCAAAAGAAGAAAAAAAAGTTGCAGTGGCATTACAAGGATAAGATGATGAGGGGGAAAACGAGGAAAATCCAACTTGAAGGGTATATTTCTCCACGTGTGATTTCAACGAGAAGTAATCCTCCTTTTTAATATGTAACTTTTGCTCTCGTCACTTCCTGAAAAAATGAGTGGGAAACCAGCAAACAACTTCAGAATGGGGGACTAAAATAGTTCCTCAATTTTTGTAGTGCTCATAAGTGCGGGAAAGTTTTTCTTTTTGGAAAAAAGCGCGTTTTAAAAGTACGAGAAATTAAGTCGGAAAGGGATAAACTCCATCTAAAAAAATTCCCAGTTTGCATCCACGTACTAAAAAAAGCCACAAAAGTTGTCAGTCACAGTTATCCCGTGATAAGATGAAGTATAAATAAGTACATTTTTCTTGAGAGGAAGTAAACTTTTTTTGGGTGTAGACAGCACAAAAAAGGAGAAATGAACACATTCATATTTTAATATTTTTGTCCTCTTTAAAAAAGAAGTCACTTTCAAGATGAGAAAATACATTTTTACATTTCCCTTTTTTACTATTTCCACCAATGAGAAAAAAAGAAGTTCGCATACGTTATCTATTTAACTGCATATGCCGCTGTCAGTTCCAGCACGGGATTGTCCTCTAAACTGCTCTAGCGAGCGGGGAAATTTGCGCTTTTACAAATACATAAAAATATTCTTTAAATGGGAATTCTTATTTTTTCCAGTGCGAATGTGAATTTTTTTTGGGAAAAGTTCCGATTCCCTAGGAATGTATTCGCGGGGAGTATAAAGAGCAGCTTTTTTTCACATCGTTTAATTTACAATAAATCATGATTCTGTGTACATAACCATTTGTAATCCTATTAAGTAATATTAGCACATGTTAAGTAGTTCAGAGGGTGGATAATAGTGGCAGTGGCGCAGAGGGGAAAAGGGGAAAACCCGGTATATATTTTCCCTCCACACATATCCCATAATAATGGGACAGTTGAGCTATGGCTACATCTTTTCCCCAGTAGCCCCTGAAAAAAAAATATATATTTTTTGTAATGTGCATAATATGGGACGGGATTTTCAGAGAAAAATAAAAATGGAAATAGAAGAAGGGCTTAGAAGAAGAAGACACCTTTCCCTTTTCCAAAACATATTTTTTGGGGTCTTCAGAAAAAAAAGTTATTTTTTTCTCATTATGAACTCACTCCGGTGAAACCCGCACATTTTTATTTTCTGCTAACAAAGTATGCAAAATAGGAGGGAGTTCATGTTTCCACTCGTTTTTCTCATCCGCTTCGTAATGCTCGTCTGGAGAGAGAAGAAAAAAGGTATTATTTGTTGGAGTGAAATGCGCTCATATCCCATTATTTGAGGAGAGAGTGGAGCTATCATGAAGAGGAAAAAAGGGAAGAAAATATTCTCACGAGAGTTTAAATCCGACTTTATTATACCTTTTTCTGGTAGCAGAGGCCATGCCACTATTTTCTTTAGCGTTACTTGAGTATTACGGCCTTATAGGCTTTTCACCAGAGCCATGACATACGTCTCCAATGAATAAGAAAAGAAGCTGGAAACAGTGTCTCAGTGCAGTCCTGGAAAAAATGGGAGCGTAATGCCCCTTTTCAACTGGAAAACGAAATTTTCTTGGAGGAAAATAAAATATCTTCCTGTTACAGAGTGCAGAAGGATCCTTCCGGAACAGCATTTCCGTGGATTAGTAGGAGTACGGGGAAGTACATTTTTATATTATTTTTAGGAAGGAGACTATAAATACAAAATGTACAGAGATAATACGTTTGTTTCTCGTAAGTTCAAGGTAGCAAAATGTGGAGAGGGTTGAGGGGGAATCCCGTGATTATATTTTTTTTTGGAGGAGCAGCCTCCGAAAAAATATTATTATGTAAAATAATTTCTGAGGGGGGAAGATAAAAACCGAAATTTTAATAGCTTTTCCTGAAATTGCTTACTTTTCTCGTTTGGAATTTGCACAAAAATGGAATGTGAAAAAAATAATTTGCATTTATTGTCTATTCCAGAGAGTATTTTTGAGGAGAGCGTGCTTCCAGAATTTTTTTTTCAAGGCGTGTAGTTCTGAGAGTGGGAGTGGAGGGAAGCTGTGTGTTTCGCTGCTATTTTTATTTTGTGGGAGGTGAAAAAAAAATCGAAATGCGTAAACAGGTGCCTTGTTCCCCGTCGGAGAAAATGACAAGTTGAATCAAGTCGACCTCGGGACATCAAAACTCTGGCGTGTTTGACGGTGACGTGCTCTATATCAATTACGCAAAAGTGATCTGTAGACGTCCCTGCCTCCACTTTTCTCGCTTCGCACTCCACACACAGCTTTTGTGAAAACGTCCCTGACGGAAAAAAAATTCTGGAAATTGTACGAGCTGGTTCATACTATGCTCTCAATTTTATGCTTATTCCCACACCGCCAAAATTATACGAGTGCCTCTGGTGGGAATAGTCAGAAAACTGCTCCGACTTCAGATTTCTTCCGGAACGGTCTTAGCACCCAACCAAAATCTGGTAATGTAATCGGCGCTGTCGCTCCTTATTCAAATGGAATGCAAAACACCGCGCCATATACACTATGTGCATATTTACGCAGAGAAAAATAGCATTTCGGGGCTCCCTTCCAAGGCGACGCGATCACTCACTCCTCCCCGAAAAATATTCACATTCTTCCTGTCCTCATTTCTGGAAGAGAGAGCAAGTCCTCCGCTTTCCGACTTTTCCTAATTCATAAAATGAAACTGAGATGCGCTCCGAGAAAAGGAGCATCCTTGGAGTTGGAATACACTTCCCCTTGAAAAATGTGCTTCCTCCGTTGGAGCTCTTACTTTCCCTTGTGGGAGATAACAATGGCGTAATTTTTTTTTCAGGTTTTCTATGCATTATGGATGCCCTTCCAATCTGCGTGTGCTCCAGCCCGTGCACTTCCCATATCCCAATCATCACATCCCGCTGTCCCAGCAAAATCTCGGTACTTTTTATATTTTCTTCGTTTATCCTTCCTCGCTTATCGCTCCCGATAATAACGAAACGTATAGAACCAATGACAGTACCCTCCACACTTCACTCCTCTCCCTTTCATTTCAGAGATATTATTTGCATTTTTTTGCCGCGGTTGACAGCCTGGATTGAAAAAAATAACTGGCCCCTCTCCCTGTCTCTTCGAGTGAGCTCATATTTATTCCAAATACATTTTTTTTCTGAGAAAAAGTGAACCACATATGCAGCTTCGAAATTGCTGAAATATGAAAAAGAGGAGAAATTGTTTGCAAACTACTCTCATATAGTCGGCACAAAAATATACTTTTTTTGGTGCGGAATTGAAAGTCTATCCTTTATTGGGTATGTTCAGCTTGCATGTGCATACATGCGTTATCATTGTAAAACATGTAGGCACGCCACAAAAAATATTTCTGTGGAGGGAGACATGGAAATAAATATTTTTTTTTTTTGGAAATATGTAGAGAGAAAATGGGGAGCTGGTTGCTGGAACAACATTCGCCATTCAGAATTTCGGCGAGTACGATCCCGTTGTTTACAAGAGACTTCATAGTTTTCTACGTAGTTTGCTCCGAAGAGCGGGAAAAGCGGAGGGAAAGTGAGTCGTGAGTTGTCCCTTCTGTCTCCCTCTCTCTTGTGTCTGCACTGAAGCGCTAAAAAATAGTCAGGATTAGAAGGGCCATTGTAGTTGCATGATATACGCAGTCTGAAAGAGACAGACACTGTTTCCAAAAGTGAAAAAAAAAGAGGATGGAGAAGCGCAGAGTGCATCTGAGTGAAAGTGGGTATGCAAAAAAGGGAGCCAATCGCACACAAAAAATATGTATTCTTGTCGGGAGAAGGGAGAGACTGGAAATCCACTTCATTTCCTCTCTTTCTCTCCGGAACCCATAACAAAATGTAGTTTTTTTGGGAGGTAAAAAAAATATTTTTTGGACGAGTGGAGTAAAGTGTTTTCCCTTTTAGGGCTGGCGACACACTAATAATTTCCATGTAGATGGGACAGATTGGAACGTGTAAACATTCCTCATCAGCTAATTAATTCGGACTAAAATTCATTTCCAGAGTGGCTCCCACAACAATCCCATAATTTTACAAATGAGTAGTAGGAACTTATTATTAAATTCTGGTTTGGAAAGTCCCAAACAAAATCCGGCTGAAATCAGGACGGGAAGTGGACGGTTTTTGGGCGGGCGTGTTGACGAGTGTTGTGAAGTGGAGCGAGTCCGTTATTAAATTACGACTTTACCTTAGTCTGTTCCATCCATGGCTGTCATTCAGTTATCCAAAGTGGGAGGATAACAGATAAAAAATATGAACACTCCAATTACACGTTTTTATCAATAATCTAGTTTAGTCGAGAGTGCTGTCAAGTGGAAGAGCCAATAAAAGCGGGTAAATAAGTTGCATATTTATCCCAAAAAAATTTTTTTTGTACATTTCCCTGATTACCTTTCCATCTCACTTCACTCATATTTATCTAGGAATATATATATTTTTTAAAAGTTTGGATGAAATTAATCAAAACTGAAATTTACATTTTATTTCTGGTGGTTTTCCGAAAATACATATTTTTTTGGTGAATCGTGAGGTAGCATAAGAAGGGAGGAATGTAAAAATGAGAAAATTTTCCTCTTTCCTCCCCACTCGAAAATAATATGGATGCGAGGAGGGGGCCCCCTTCCATTTCCGTCTGTGTATAGATCAAACGGGCAGTTTATTTCAAATGATGAGGAAAAAAGGTGGATTACTATTAAAGCGAAAGTGTTTTCAAGATAGGCGCGCTCGGAGGGTGACTTAAGTTAATATTTTTTTATCAGTTACTTACACAGTAGCTTTTTTTCATACTGATGATGATGGGAAGTGGTAGGAGGCTGGCGCATTTTCTTCATTTTTACTTTTTTTCGTTTTTTCCCCTTCACCGTGGTGAAAAAAAGGAGAGAGAAAATATTCTTCGAAGGAAAACGCTATTATCCTCTCACTATGCTCACATAATGACTTTGTCAGACACCCTTTCTTCCTCTCAGTGGGGGAGCAAAAATGGAGAAGGATGGGTTAGTTCCAGGACGCTACTTTACCATAAGCGGAGAGCATTTTTGTTACATCTTTTCCATATGCACTTTTCCCTTTTAGAGCGTGGGAAGGAGGACAAACGATGCGTCATTTGAATAGCTCGAGTTTTAAAGGCTGTTTGATTAGCCTGGGGTTTAGAGACTTGACTTTTTTTAAAAAAAAAAGAAAATTTCCACTCACGAATTTTTTTTTTAAAAAAAGGAAGAATGAAATAGTGCAGGGCAGAAGCTCTCCCACTATCTGGAGAGGTTGAAATAAGGTCAGCCAACCATAACATTAGTCTTAACTAAGTCAGAAAATATAGAAAGCGTGCTATAGCCACCGCCACAGTCACCGTCTCCGCACTGGAGCACACTACCCGACATAGACGAAAAGTGAGCGGTTGTGAGTTGCGGAAAAAAATTACTTTTTTTCTTCTTATCCCCACAAAAGAATATGCTAACTGTGTAGAAAGAGATTGGCGATAACGGAAGAAAATATTTTAATGTAAACTTTATTTTTCTTCTTCTTTTTTTAGGCAGTGCAACTTTTCTCAGTCACGGATGAGGAAACAAGTGTCAGTCACAGAGGCCATCTATATATTTCTCTTTTTTTCTTGTCAGTTGAATAGAGTCTAAAAGGGGGAGGAAAAAGACAAGAATATCCGGTTTGGAAATTTTCATTTTCAAGAAATGGCAGCTGATATAGTCCACTTACGGCGATTGGCTGGAGAAAAAAAAATATCTTCTTTTTTTCGAAAGGATATATTCCCTGTATATTATTGTGAAGGGTAAGCTCACCGCTCACCATCAGACTATTTTTTTACGAGATATTTTGTCGTAATGAAATTATTATGGGAAGTGGGGAAACCAGAGCTGATAAAATGGTGGGGAGTGTAGCGGGAGTATAGGTGGCTAGTGCTAACGCGATAAAGTGATTCCCAGTAAAATAAAATGTTTCAACATTTTTTAAACATTGCATCATATGTGAAACGATAACGATATTAGTGGCCCGTTGTGCAAGCATCACTTGTCAAAATTTACAGGGAAGCGAGAACAGAGAGAGGGAAAAAATGGAAGGAGAGAAAAGTAGATGTGGCTGTTTACATTGGTGCCATTGGAGCTTAGTTCGAGAGAGAGAGAGAGGGAGACAGACCGACACTGAGAATTTTCCAGAGACCAGAGAGGAAAAGCTTTTTTTTCTGCAGGAGAGCAGAAACCGCATTTCATTTTCAAATCCACCGTGAAATTACACTGAAACGGATTGGAACATATATCAAAGTATTAGATTTTCTTTTACTCCATCCATCTAGCTTTCTCTCCTCTCTCATTTCTCTACGGCCAGAACAGAAAAAAAATTTATATATTGTGGGGTGGTCTACAACAGACCATATCACTCTACCACATCCTTTTTTTATATTTCTCCAGCGATAGGGCACTCCAAAAAAAAAATAAAAAAAATTGTATTTCTTATCCAACCTCCTTTTTTTCCTATGCTTTCAGCTAGAGGCTTTAAAACAACCTAATTTCACAGACGTTTACTCAAGTGGACCTCACCACCAGCTCTAAAACCGTCGCCCTTTTCAACTCTCATCTTTTCAGTTGGAGTGGAGACACGAGAAAGTAGAAATCCGACGAAGAGATGAAAAAAAATTATTTTTCAGTCACTCTTATCTTATGATGAGATGTGAGGGGATGTATTTCTCGCGCTCCGCTACTGAAAAAAAATGTTATTATTGGCTCTCCTCTATTTACCTTTCTCTTTTTTTCTCTTGTAGTGAAAAGCAGTCCGCAATTCTCACTGTAAATAAATGTGATGGGATAGAGTAATAACAGATCCCTTTTGTTTGAAGCTAATTGCACTCATTCCCAAATACATATAAAAAAATTCCTCAGTAAAAGGGGAAATACATCATCGTCCAGCATGAAAATTGTCAAAGTTGCCATTAGCACATTAAACAACTGCGCTAGAGCAGAAATTTGGAGGAGCTAGGGGAGAAAATGCTGACGTGTTTTTTCTCCATGTGCAAATAGCACGTGTCCCCTTGTCGTAAATATTTTTCTCGTTTTTCTTTAAGTAATTCCCTACCGAGAAAGGATTTTTTTTGTCAGTGAGATGCACACCGACAAGGCTTTTTTTCTCAAAAGAATATATATATTTTTTCTCTTTTGAAGGACAACATGGGGGTAATCACAAAAGTAAAAGGAAGACGGAAGAAGAAGAGTGAAGGGGAAGAAAAGCAAAGTCTGATTTTTTTGTTTCCTGTTTCTACAAGAAAAAAGAATATTTTACCCTCTTTCCGGGTGCATTTATGCCGCTCCTTTTGTTTTCGTTCAAGGTTGAACAAAATGTGTCCATTTACTTTAAGTTAAATGCACACGGCCGACTGAATTCTTTTCTCGGAAAGTGAAACTGAGGTCGCGCAGCTGGACACAGTTAAGATTACGATTTTTCTCTCGATATCTCCTAAAAACCTTGAAAATTGAGGGAGCCTTTCAGTTTCCAGTCTTACACGCATTTTCTCATTTCTATTCATGTCACTGAGGCTGTCGTCAAAGTAAAAAAAAGTAATCTTGTCTGTGAGCGATAGCGCCGTGTACTAATTTTTTCCTCAAAACAGACTCGCATCAGCACCCTAAACCACTTCATAATCTGTCCTACTTCCGCCCTAAACCTTCATATTTTTGTTCACTGTACGCAGCTTGCTTAGCCCTTCCACGCTACAAAAAAATGAATCATCATTTTACCCGGAAAGGACGTGATATACACCTGTCCTACCTAAAAAACAGAATATTTATTATTATTACGCAAGTAGCAAAAAAAATTGTGGAGAAGTATGCAAAAAATACATATTTTTAGTATTATATACGGCGCGCTGGTTTTTTTTTGCGTACAAATAATATTCCGGAAAACCCTTTGGACTGTTTTCCTTTCCATATTTTAGGAGCAGGAGCGTGTCTCTCCGGAACCTTCTGGAATATTCATTGAAATTAGAGATTATACAGTAAACAGTTGAGAAGAGCACATCCATTTCTGTCCTCTGTGGGGAAAAAGCATAATGTGTAGGGAGGGGGGTAGTGAGTGCAACAACGGCCCACTTAATCCCACCTCCTATAAAAAATATTGTAGCTAGATGATAAGCAGGGGAGACGAAGTAACGGCACGTAGAAGTTAGTCGCTGTGTGTCCTGCTAATTTAAAATAAGTAGACCGTTCTATTTCCTTCCTACATTTTTTCTTCTCGTTTCATTCCGCCCGCAGTCGTTCAATATTTCAATAAGGGTAGAATGAAAATCTTTTTTTCTTCCTTTTTTTCCTGAACATGATCACACGTACATTGATCATCAAGAACGCATCAGCATTGGTGTTTCCACCCGATATAAAAAAGAGTGACTATTTAAAAGACATTTTTTCCTCCTTTTCTTCTTCTTTTCCTTTAATCGTGTTCGATTATTTTGCTTGGTCGTATCCATTTCTTGGAGAAAAATTTTTTTTGGAGTGGTAGCGTTCTACCGACATGTATGGATTTTTGGGGCCTGGAAGGCTACACAAAGTCACATGCATTATGCATGCAGTATAACAAGTAATGATCATGTCGAACCAATTTCTGTAACGGGAGTGGAAGTATAAAAATCCTTCGTGGTGGGGGAACCGTCTCGCCATAACAGTAAAAAAAGGAACCTAAGGTGTACCGAAGAAATGATAGTTGACGCGAAATGATGAGCCTGAATGAAGTAGATGGGATGTGACGTGACAATATCTTGGGAGGAATGATAATGCAAGAAAAAAAATGTATTCGTTGTGGAGCCACTGCAAAAAAAAGGAAAGGAAATGGCAGGAGGAATTCATACGAGAAAAAAAATGTCGTTGACTCGGCAAGTCGATCATCATCCCCATTTTTTGGAGGAAGGTTGGAGGACATCACATCCTACATACACTGTATCGATATTACAAAAGCCATTACTGGTCTGCTCTGTATAAAAGTGCAGAGGAGGGAAGAAAAAAAATATATTTTTACCGGGGTTTCCTTTCTCCTTTTCCTCACTGGCAAAATCCGAAAAAAAACTGGTAACGATAATGAAACGTCGTGGACGGAAAAGATATGAAAATGCTTTTACCGCCCGATATACTTATACAGGTTGGATGTGAAGTAGGAGCCAAAAATGTAAAAAGTTCGGAGGAGTCTTCTCTCATCGTTCGTTTTACTTACAGTTTTTACTCTTTTTTTTCACTTGCATGCATTTTTTTTCCTTGAAGGAGACGCGAACAGACAAACACATCCTCAGATGAAAGCAGAAGTAGGGCGACACGGATACTCAGGAGATGGGATGATGAGGACATTGGCATAACTGGTAACGATAATGAAACGTCGTGGACGGAAAAGATATGAAAATGCTTTTACCGCACGATATACTTATACAGGTTGGATGTGAAGTAGGAGCCAAAAATATAAAAAGTTCGGAGGAGTCTTCTCTCTTCGCTCGTTTTACTTACAGTTTTTACTCTTTTTTTCACTTGCATGCATTTTTTTCCTTGAAGGAGACGCGAACAGACAAACACATCCTCAGATGAAAGCAGAAGTAGGGCGACACGGATACTCAGGAGATGGGATGATGAGGACATTGCCAAAAAAAATTATTTTTCACAAAGAACGATAATCACTGCCGTTCCCGTGATCCTCATCATCAAAAGAAAAAGAGATGAGTAGGTAAAAGAGAGCTCGTTTGCATCTTGTCCTATCTTGCTCCTTTCTCTCCCAATATCAGCCTTTTTTACAATGGCTCTCATCTCCATTCAGAAAGTAAAATGTGCTTTTCTCTCTCCTCCTAATTCCCACATTCTTCCTATATGATATGGCCTCGAGTGACAACAGAAAAAAATTCTTTTTTTAAAAGTTGCATTAAAAAGCATTACACGATTCCTATCTCTGAATAGGTGGAATCCCCCATAATACAATTTAAGAGGATTAACTTGTTTGTCAATCGTCTTTCCCACGGTCGCCCACTCCCCTTAAAAATTATTACTGGAGTGTTCCTAACAAAAACTTTTTTTTCCTTTTTTATTCCAAAAAAATTTCTAGAGAAGGGAGACGAAAAAAGGAGAAAAAAAGTTCCTAGTTACCAGTAACAAGGAAATAAAAAAAATTGTCGTTGTTGCTCCCAATAATTCTCCATTTTCCACAACAAGGTGTGCTGTGGAAAAAGTGTGTCGGCAGCAACACACGGAAAATGAATTGTGATGAACTGGAAAAGTTAGTTTGATACTCTTCAGAAAAAAATGTGCTCCGTCACAGCTCCCTTCCAGGAAATATAATAGGCTGTTGTTTACTCCTATTATTACGATTATTAACGTTCTCCTTTTTCTTCAGAGCAGCCTTTTTTCCACAATAAGAAGAAAAGGCTGTTGTGGAAAGTATATAGCATAGCTAGCCTTCTATAGCAGCAGCTTTATTTTTCTCGGACTACAACACTATGAGGATATCTAGTATAGCCCCCTCCACCAATTTTTCTCCAGCCACCACCACCACCTCCACCTCCAACTTCCACTTTTTTTCTCACCACCACGGCCATCATCATCATCATCACAGTCATGATAATGATGATGAAACATGTTTCACCAAAAAAAGATGCATTTTCTCTCCACTTCATACACTCCAGAGCCCTACTAAAAAAATAGGAAATGGGCAGATATACTTTTTTTTGCTTGCTATGGAGCTCCCTCCCAGTTACAAGGGCGTCATCAGTTTCTTTGAATTAAAAAGACAGAGAGAGAGAGAGAGCTTCTCGCTCCATCCTTTCTCCACCGACTTTAGGTAGCACCAAAAAAAAGGTGATTGAGCCTGGATGAAGGCAAAAAAAAATCTGAGAGAAAGAAAGAGAAAATAAGATATTCGCTTACACGGAGATGGAGAAGACCTTTCCCCAGAAAAAGATGATTTCCTTAGGAGATGTGTACAAGATTCATGTAATAAGATATGGGAGGAATATGGGAGCAGAGCCAAGAAAAAAAAAAGACAAGAAGGGAAAAATGAAGAAAAAAAATATATCCTTCATAACCCTTTTGATTGTGTGGATTGCGCTTTCCAAAAAAAAATCATATGAGATCATTTTCTATGACTAGGCTATACTATCCTCAATCTCTTTTCTTCTCCGTTTTCATAGGGAAAATGATATATAATTTTGGTGTAGTGATTGTCCATATGAATGAAAAAATATCCTGAAGTCATCTTCATTTTTAATAACGGCTTCCCTATACATAATGCATGTTCGGATTTAACATCATTCATAGTTACGGAGCGAGGGTGATTGTTTACAGCCAAAAAACTGTTTTTTTCATCACTCCTTCTTAATAACTAATGTTGTTTTAGGGGGAATGTATTATTCAATTTTTTTTTCGCAGAAAAAAAAGGTAGCGCTTCTCATAAATCTTTCTTCAAGGGTAGACTATATATTGTGGTGGTGGCGGAAGAGAAAAAAAAGTTTATTGAACTGGGAAGAAGAGAAAAAAAACACTTCATATTTCTCCGAGTAGGCTCTGACAGACAAGGAGAAAGGGAAAAAGGCTTATCTACGGCTATCCATCAGTTTCCATTTTTCTCACAATAGACCCGCTCCCTCAAGTATTGACCGGAGTCGTATGTATAGTGCTAGTACAGGAAGGAGACTACTAAAAAAATAATATTTTGAGGCGATTTATATTTCTACTTTGAAAAATGGAAAAAGATATGTCATCCCAAGAAAAAAAACAATGTACCATTTTCAGCTCGAAATAAAAAATCCTAAGAAATATAGAAAATCAGCCTTATTGCTGGGGCTTCTTTCCCTCTCTCGCTAACTATTAAGGAGGGATGGTATGAAAGTTGAAAAAAATAGTAATTTAAGAAGACATCCTACAAAGATAAGGCCAGTCACTTTTCTTCTCCGTTCGCTTCCAATATAATTTTTTTTCTTTTAGTCGATTCCCAAAAAAAACTAACTTTGCTACATCAATCTAATATATATTTATATATATTTGCTGGAGTATTCTGGAAAACCGCAACTAGTGCAAAAGTATGCAGCTGCTCAACTCCTGGTGTGGACGGGTAGACTTTGGGCATAAAGAGGAAAAAAAGATACGTTAATCCCAGAAAAAGAAATAGCTCTTGTTTCCTTCTGTGATGAATTGTTATCCGTTTTTTGGTACAATTCCTTTCCTGTCTGAGATTTTTTTAGGGAAAAAATAAGCGGCCTTGTACAAGGGACTAGGGAATACACGCATAGCCCGAAATAAAAAAATTCGTAGTTAATATTGTATCATTACCAGTGTATTTTTGGGAATGGAGGGAGGCAGAGAAAAAAGGAAATATTTTTTGGAGCTGGAGAAAGCAAAGGCGTACGGGAGGGCGCGTAGAGCAAGCCGCAGATATTGCTCGCAACCAAAGTGGAATGCTATCAGGAGGCTTGTCAATCGTAGAGAAAAACCGCGTTCCCTTGTTCCCCAACTCCCTCCCTTGCTGTTTTTCACTCTCTCCCGCCGCAAGCAAAACAGTGTACCATTTCATCTCCTATTGAAAGCATCAAATAAAACAGATTTACTGTTGACATCCCTCACATGCTCGAACTGGAGAGAGAGAGAGAGAGAGAAAAAAAAGAGAGAGATGGAAAACGGGAGACGAGGAAATCACCTCCTGAGGTGCAACAAAGTGGCTCCGTGTGATGACTTCTGCTTTTGTTTCGGTTCTCCAGTTGAAAGGAGAAACTTTGTATTTACTGGGAAGTAGTTAAGGTTGTTCAAATACAATGGAATTTCTACGGAATCCTGGAAAACATGTGGGGGTAATTAATGACAAAAAGGAGCTCTATTGGGAAAGGCAAAGCCCACAAAAAAGAGTGCACACGGTGCCTTTCAATAACACATTTTTTTGTTCGGTTTCTCCTCAGTTCACCCAATTTGAAAATGTGAAGGGAACTTTTATTTTTCTACTAACACTATGTTGCAGCCATTTACAGCTTTTCTTCCCCGCCTCAAAAAAAACCAAAATGTTTTTGCGTTGGGAATAATCACCCGTGAATAAGCTGGCAGAATGGAAAATTCCCAAGCTGAAGTGTCAAAATGGTTTCACCATTTCAAAACAATTTGCAAGATTTTCAAAAGCAAGCTCGCAATTGGATTTGCAAAAGTTACTCTACTACCCTCCACCAAATAAGGTTTGTACAAAAACGCTGGAAAATTATTTTCAAAAGCTATGAAAACTGGTGGTGGTGCAGTGCAAAGCAAATAGCAAATTCATATTAAACACTGCTCCCCAGATATATACATTTTTTGTACTTATTCTTCGGCTTTTGATGTAATATTGTGCGCTCTCCCTCAAAAACTTGTGGTTGGCGCGTACAATGTCCCACAAATTAGAGTTTTTGTTGACAACCCGTCCCACAAATTAATAAAGGATTATA